>CM068833.1:119684054-119956554 GCA_028554795.2 Sinohyriopsis cumingii
TAAGTTTATCGCTCGTGTTGTTTTACCACTGCCGCCAGGACCATTTAGGTAAACGAATTTGTTTCGTGAAATTGGATCAAACACTGATACTGCTGTTGATACTTCATCGCATTTATCTTTATGAAATTTATCGCAATCTTCTACATCCGCGTCCTCACAATAATCTAGAATATCCTCGTTTTTTATTCTCCAAGTTCCCCAGGAACCATCGGTAATTAAATTCTCCAACCTACACTGGAATTTCTTATCGATATAAAATGAATCCGTTGCAACTCTTACCGCGATATCAGAAAATTTATTTATCATCGACAGCAAATTAATACTCACATAAGCGAGCATTGATGATCTTAAATGAGTATACTGTGCTGATTCTCCATCGAGATAAGTGATCACGGTACCCAACTTTTCTCCATCAATAATAATATTTTCTCTACTGCAAAATATTCCACGAGACACTGTATCAGCAATAATAAAATCCATCTCGGCATCATTGATAAATAACCTAGCGTGGCGATGTTTATGATCAACTGATCCTCCTTGAGTAAATTTACCAATTATTTTTCTTCCAATATCTTTCGCGTTCTCACAATCCGTGGGTAACCACACCTCGGTCTGCTTTCTATACGATATAATCGCTTCACTTACCGTCAATGATATCAACATCGACGAATCCAACATATACCTCAATAATACCGTAGGGACCCATCTTCGCTGAGATAAATGCCGACCAAACCAAATATAACAAATTTTATGCAAATTTTCAGCAAGTTCGAATGAAGTAACATGAGCGAATCCTGTCATTACAAAATCGGGTAACGGTCCGTTAATTGCCACTCTTGTCATCTCGTTGGTAGGATGGCCAAATTTAGCAAAGTAATTTGCACAATCGCCATACCCAAGGAAACTTCCAGGATAGCATGCGCTCATATCAACGGAAATCATATCTTCGAAATAATACTTGGTATTCCATAATCCTCCATGGCCGTATTCGATACAGCTAAGTTGAATATCATTGAGAAATTCATTTCTTGTAGGTTTCCACGAATTTCTTTCTCTAGCAGCATGAGCAGCAACAGACGAAATGGTAAAGCAATTTGTCAGTAACTGATCTGGATTAGACGAATACTTCTCCGCGATATTTTTCATCGCTTCGTGTAATATTTCATCTCGGTAAATATCTCCGCGTGGTAAGATAAATTGATCGTATCTTTCTTCGCTAGAAAATAACCAAATCGATATTGGATCGGACTTGGCTAATAGTTTGATATATCTAAACATTGCATCGGAACTATCTTTGGATTCCACCGTGGATTTTTCCACGGGATAGAATTTAACAACACGATCTCGCGGGAATATCATTACCGACTGACTCCACGCATGTGAATTATGATCAACAATTTCGATTGGTGTTCCTCGAGAATTATACGGCGATGAATATAATATTTCTCCCGATAGTGTTTTAACCGTAATAGGAAATTTAAGTTTCTTACTTAACGCAGCAACATCATCGATTGATGCGCCATCAGTAACTGTCTTTGCCCATGAATTAATTTTATTCAATCTCAATTGAGTTAGACCAGATCCGCGACGGGCATTCCTCATATGTTCGATAACTCGCTCAGCTACGCAGTTTATCATCGGCGATTCCCTCATCGTAGGTAGGTTTTTCACATCAGGATTATTATTCAGCCGATAAATTCCATAAACAACAGCACTAGAAGGATACGCCCTAGCATAATAAGGACCATCAATCCCTAGTAGCAATCCTGGTTTCGAATTTTTATCAAGAACAACATTTTTCTTACCGCCACGTACTGGATCTCGTTTATCACGAATAATCCAAATATCATCGGGCATTTGTGCAATAAATTTTATTCCGAAAATAAATCTCTCTTCTTTGTGTGAGTTTTTTATATGTTCGATTATCTTCTTCGCTCGCTCCAGATTCATCGTAGCATCAACAAAGTTAGTTTTCCATGTCGACCAAACATGAATCGCTCCATCATCAAAAAATTCCTTCTTCGCACTATCAACTTCAGGAATGATATATTCTGCCTCATCGAGATCAAATAAATCCATTATTATATTTTAGACAAATATCTAAATATAATGAAGCAATGCGCGTGGATAACAGTTGGATCAACAAAATCATGTAACAAATCCTGTAGAGGTGAATATTGTGGCGCTCATATATACGAAATTCGACGAGGTAACAAAGGACCACAGCGATGTTTAATTTGTCAAGTTGGCATTCGAGGAAAAACAAGATTATGTTTCTCTTGTGGAGGAAAAAAATATCGTGAATTACGAAGATATTATGAAAAAAGATCCTCCTCGGTAATAAAATGCGAAGAAGATTATATTAATCGTTTCAAAGCAAATTTCGATTTAAACAAAGAGAATATCATATATGGAAATGAAATCAGCGATTCCCACAATGAAAATCACATGCGAGTATAAATCGCATCCCATCATCGAAGGTTACGAAGCATCTGAGGATGGTAATGTCAGAAACATCAAAACAAAGAAACGTGTTGGTAGTATTTGTAATTCGGGATATCTCAAATTTACAGTCCATAAAAGAAATGAAAGAACAGAATGTTATTCGAATCATAGATTTGTGTTCGAATGCTACAAAGGACCAATAGAGAGAGGACTTGTTATCGACCACATTGACGGTAATAAACTTAACAATAAACTTTCCAATCTGCGCGCGGTAACCCAGAGTGAAAATTCAAGATTTGGTAATAACCGTGGATTTCCTAATTATTCGAAGACTGTTAAATCAGTGAATCAAGCAACAGGTGAGGAAATCGCGTTTACATCGATGAGTGCAGCAGCAAAACATTTCTTTATTAAACCACGATCAGTACAATTTGTGGCAGAAGGAAAATATAACGCAACATTTTCTTATGATGCTGATTCGTGGATCAAATTCTCCTATGTACCAATAATATTTGATTCGGAGAGTGACGAAGAATAATTGAATATCTCCGCAAAACAAAAAAAAAAGATTAATTTTGAAATTTCCCCTGGTTTTTATTTTTTTTTTTCGCCTATTTTTCCCCCAGAAATATTTCTGGGATACAGATTTGAAAATCTCACTTGCGATTTAAAAATCAGGAATCAGAGATTCTCACGATTTCACCAAAAGATTGATACTTACAGTTTCTCCTCGTATATCAAGTAAATTTCCTTTCTGATCCGTTAGTTTGAAATTTATTCTTGATAAAAATCGATTATGACATCGCAGGTAAAACGGATTCATTGGTTCCTTGATTATCAAATAACCAGGAGATGCGCTAGGTGAAAATGAATATAAAATAAATCCCTGATGGGCTTGATTCGACTCTGACGCATCAGCATTATAACTACCTTCGACAACATCCGCGTGAAGATAAATCGCGATAACTTCCGTTATATTGACGATACCCGGCGAGATATGCCGCCCTTGCCCGGCAGGATCATTATTGTGTTTAAGAATCAATTCCGATTGTATTTTTTTGGTCCATGAAGCATATAATTTCGGAAATAAATCATCAATGGTATCAGTGACGGATTTTCTCATCGCATCAAAATCAGAATTGGGAAATTTGAAATTTGGCAGTGTTTCCTCGGTTAATTCAAATACTCTCATGAATTTTTGTTTCTCACCCGAGTTCTTGATCAACTCGAATTTGCTAATAGGAAGAACATAGTCGGCAATTGATATATCGTCGACTATTGCCCGAATAAACATATCATGATAATATTCAATATCATTTGCAAGTTGATTTAAAATCTTCACGTGCTTTATAATTTCGCTACATGAACCAGATTTATTTAGGATGCATTCATGAAATGATCCTCGCAATAAATTTAATTGTAATTCGTGCTCCAGAATAAACTCGTCTAGTGTTCTTCTTACCAAGATACCGTCTATGGGGGCTATTATCCTGTTAATGTGGGTAGCGTCGAAGATTTTCACATCTGGGGGGATTTTAGGAAGAGGCAGCCATGAGAGAATTCTTTCGTTAATAAAAGTGAAAGCGAACATTACCAGGTTAAATTTGTGGTTGTTCATGAGATTGATGGCGCTGTGGATCAGAGGCTTGTGTTTGATATCTCCATACCATCCTTCGTCGGTTGTAAAATCTTCCTTTTTTGGTTCCGGTAGTTCTGGAAGGGTTTCATCATACCAACCTGGAATAATAACATCCGATTTCTTTGGTTTTATCAGAGGTGCGACCTCGGGCCAACCTAATATATTCCTGATCGATGATTGGTAAATATCTACCACGTACGGTGATTTCACTTCTATCATTGACGATAGTGTTGGATCATGTGAAGATATCTTTATTCCCGGAGTAGCATCGCCGGTTAAATTTGATATTCTAGTGGTAAACTCATTATTCAGCTGATCAATTTCGTAACTGCCCGTTGGTATACCAACGACGATCCAATCGGGAGTTCCATCGGGTTTATTTTTATTTGCAAAAACAAGTGAATTATTTGACATCAAATTACCGAATGATTTCGATCTAACATTAGGCCAGCTGTTGTAGACGCGTAATTGTGTTAATGCAATTTCGTTAACGCTAATTGGTGTTGAGAAATTAATACTAAACTCGGGTTTCGTTGAACTTAGCGATATTAACGTTGTTGTCGGCGGCGTCGTGTTTGTCACGATCTGGGCTAACTCGGACATTATTAATATTCATTTGTTCAATCTCCGAGTAAATACTGATCATTGAAGAAAATTCTAGATCGGATATAATACCGTCGTTGAGACTTTCAGAAAGTAACAATGATAACTTCGAGTACGCGTCATTGATCTTAGCAAGTTTATTTTTATATGATGATAACTTTTCACTCGTGCAAGAGGATATCTTTTTCGCGATGATATTAAGAACACCCGCGATTGCTGTTGTTGACGAGATTATTATTGTTGCAACGATTGGCGCTATCATTGTTACCGCGGATAGAATTATTCCTGCACCAGCGACCACAGCAGATACCGCGTACACTGCAACGTCAATGATAACTAATTTGCGCTGGTATTTATTTATTTTTGTTTGATAATCGTCAAGTTGTTTTCGCAACGAATCCTGCCATGATCGCGCCTGATTGTAACGGTAATCAGATGCGTTCATTTATTAGTTATTTATCATTCCAAATCAACAGGGAAAAATAACCTTTCATAATCCGAAATATCTTCGGCTAAATATTCGAAAACTATACTATAACCAATTGGTCCCATATTGGTTCTATCTGGTGGTTCCAGCACAAATGTATTCTCGTAACCTGTGTACATAATATAATTAAAAAATTCACCAAAAATTTTACCACCTGCGGCTATTATTTTAAAACCTATCGGAGATTGAATAAATATTCGATAATATCCACTAATTGGCGGTTTAAATTTAAATTTGTTATTCACGGGTGTCCACCATGCCTCTTTTCGTACCTCTACCACAAGTGGCACACTACAGGTAAGATTTTTTGTTTCTACTTCCTTTGGTATCGAAATTCGCGATAATCTTCCAAGGTTCATTGACGATATTTTTGTGGTTATTTCGATAATTTCCTTACCTAATTGCTTTACGTCAGTGGCGTGACCAGTTTTATCGACGGATTGGTCAATCTTTGCTATTGTAGCGAGAAGTTTCGTGTTTAAATCTTGAATTTTTTCGTCGTACGTTGATGTATCTAACTTTTGACGCGCTAATTCACGTACCACGTTAATTTCATCGTTGATGGATTTTATTTGTACTTGCATCGCGTTAATCCCCCTGGTAAATTCGGGAACAACAACATTACCGAGTTTAATAATTTCCTCGTTGATTTTTTTGTTGAGATCGTCGGTGGATGGTTTCTGACCCATCGAGATATTTACTTCGTTAATTTCGGCAAGAATATTAGTAATTTCCTCGTTGATTTTTTTTATTTTTTTGTTGAGATCGTCGATTGATGTTTTATCGATTTTCTGACTCATCGAGATATTTACTTCGTTAATTTCGGCAAGAATATTAGTAATTTCCTCGTTGATTTTTTTTATTTTCTCGCTAAGATTGTCATGTGATGCTTGATCGGATTTTTTATTTGCTAGTTCGTTTGCGGCGGAGGAAGTATCACTGGATGTTTTTATATTCTCGTCAAATTTTTTGCTAAATTTATCTAAAACATCGTCAAGTTTTTTAAGGTCGTTATTTAGCCTATTAAGTCTTTTTGTCATTCTATCCTGAAGATCGTCGTGTAATGCTTTATCGGCCTTCAGGGGTAACTTTGCTATAATATCGGCGATATCAACAACAGATTTTAATACCATCTCCGATTGGCGAGTAAATTGACTAATGTGATCGCGGTATTCGTCTCGCTTGATTATGTCAGTTATTTTAACGTTGCTAGTTTGTAATCGCCCTTCGGTATTTTGAAAAACAGCAACTTCGCCAGGATCAACTTCTGACAGCGATAAAAGATTGTTAATATCACTCTTGGTTGCAAACTTTGATGTATCGATGTCGACTGCATCTTTTTTTTCTTTCCTAAAGAGAGATCTACCGTAAATGTCAACCATGATATTTATCTACGGTATATTCAAATAAAATTTTGCGAAAAGGACGAGATGATTTTGAAATTGCATCAAGGACATTAATTGACTCCGGGCCGCATATTGGTGGATCTGCTAATGTTTGTGTTGGAAGTGTTGAATACCAAACCGGAAGTTTTAGTTTTGACACATATTTGATAAATTCATTTGGCGGTGCTAATCCATATGAGTCGAAGTAAATAACTTCGCGAGGATTAATCGCGTAAGCAACCCAGTGAGTGCCAGGGCCGGAATTTTTATCGAGATTTATTATTCCTGTCTCAGTGGGATTTGGTTTATCTGGTAGTTGATCTCGCATAAATACGCCTCTGAAAAATTTTATTTTCTTTTTTTTTGCTTCACTTATTAAATCTAAATTTGAGGCTGGTAGGCTCGACTTAGACCGGATCCGTACGGGGGTCGTCTTAGGTAAAGGCCGGATCCTTGTTGCGGTTGCATCAATTTTGCGAGAAGAGAGAAGGGGGAGATAAACCCTCCCTTTTTTTTGCGATATCCTCTTCCGACGATTTTACTTCCTATTGCGGAACCTATCCCTCCAAGTGCGCCCAATCCTACTGCCTTTGCGCCTGCTATTAACGCGGGTATAAGCGCAGCCAATGGAAAAATACCACCTACTTTGATCATATCTCTGATTGCTCCTATTGAGAGATTCAAGCGAATACCAGTATTTGCTGATCTGGCTCTGGTGAAATGTCCGTGTTGATTTTTAGTTAACGATAGTTTGTTAGGTCCACCGTGAAGTTGATTACTTTTTAAGGTTAAACTTAAACCTCGTCGCGCTGTTGTTGCTGCATGAAGTTTTTTCACCTGACCGGGGGTCAGAGTTACGCTGACGTGATCGTATGGCATATTAATAATCACTTTATCTAAATTTAGAATTTGTTACATGTTCTCTACGGGTGCATCGATGACTCTCATTCTACCACTGATACCCTCCAGGATCATTGTTCTATCGCTGAGAATTACTGCAATTGCTCTTGCGTTTCCTCCTGTGTTAATTCTGGCTTTGAAATGAATATCGACAACCGACTGCTTTACCAAATCAAGATGTTCCAGGGAAAAATAATAGATAGGATAAAGATTATTAAAATCTAATTGTGATATTTGCAATCCGGTATCAATATTTTGATCGCGACCCATATAACTTAACAATCGATGATACGCGCGTGCCGTGGAATTGGTGGCATAATCGATGGCTATTTCCTCGGTTGGCTCCTGTTGGCCATTTATTCTTAATGATACGTTTGTTGCCCCGAATTGATCAAATATCATGTGACTATGTTCTTGATCGTATTTATTCATATTTTGGAGAGCAACAAAGATATGTCTTGGCGCGGAGGATCCTTGTTGTGAGGCAATTCGCCAGGTAAATATTCCGTTAATATTAACATCACAAGAGTCGGTCATAGTTGTGAGCCAAGCCATGACGGATTTTCCACCTTGATTCATAAATGACAATAATTTTTCTTCTATGATCATCGACGGTGTTATTGCTGGCATCCATAAGGTAATTCTTTCAAGGACAACTTTGCCGATATCAAGGGGATCTGCACTTGCATCTCGCCAGATGGCTCTATCATCATTGGAATCTCGAACAAAAACTATCGTATGCTTCGCTCCGTAAATAACTTTTCTGAAATGTCTGCAAAATCCAAAAATATGAGATAACGGAATTGCACAGGAAAATCTTCGTTCGGCGTCTTTTAACATTTTATTTCGTGTGGCAAATCCAAGGTTGTAATTGGGATCAAGGTCAATTATCATATCTTCAACATCAGGATTGAGAACAGCTGGATTAGCGCGATTAGTTGGTTGTCTCTTGATAAATTGTTTATTACCAGGATGATCATAGTTATCCTTCGCAAACATCATGCTAGGACCGGCCGATCTGGTAAAATCATCAGAGTATCTTGCTAATCCTATAATCGTCGTTGCTATATCAACGTTATTTGTGATTGATTCGATCTCCTTTCCATCGATCATGTAAGTGAAGCTCTTGAATAGTGCCATAATTCCATTATTAACAAACCCAACTTCAAAATCTGCTCCAAAATTGGTATCGTTTGTCCTAACAAGCCTTCCAACAAATTCGATATACGCCTCAGATGGAAGAAAATATCTTGTTGTATCGTGGACTTGAATTTCCTTTCGATTTCTTGAATCTGGCTCAACTGTATCGTACGAGAAATACTGGAAATCTCGCACTGATGTGTCCTTACCTACTGGTTCATCCATGTCAAATACTTCATTTGACACTTGTGAGAACATTTATTATTAATAATATCGTCTAAAACGAAGACCATCACCTGAAACAAAACTTGTATTTGCTAGATTTGTCCTAGCAACATTCTGCGCTAGATTTGTATTAGCAACTTCCTGCGCTAGATTTGTTATAGCAGCTTCCTGTGCTAGATCATTTATTTTTTTATTTGCCGCATCATTTATGACCTTACTAACTTCGGGTGGCATTTCGCTGGTAATGGGTAATTTGACGGGTTGCTTTTTACGTACTAAACTTAATATTTTATTTTTGATGGCGTTGAAGCCTTTACTAGCCAAATTACCAATACCAGAAACAGCAGTCTCACCTATCTTTCCTATTGCTTTTAATCCTAGTTGTTTTACCATTGGTCCAATTTTAGGTATTACTCGCGTGACAAGACTTCCAATGATATCGCCAAATCCATTACCGTGAATATATTTGTATACTGGCAATCGAGAGTTTACTATGCGGACCTGATTAGGTCTGCGTTGATGTTTATGAATAATCATATTATTTCAATTGTGTTGATTTAATCGATGAGTTCATCGACAAACTCTTTATAAATGTGAGAATCGATGATACCACCACGGAATAATCGCTGACAAATATCTGATGCTTCGTTGACTATCTCACGGGAATTATTTCCGGCTCGTTTTCCTCCGATTAATACTTCGAGGCGAGATACGTCGTTGACAACACTATCGGGACAAACTGAATATCCGCTTCCTGTTTTTTTTTGTTCTGGAGATTCCAATGGGGTTACGTAGAATACTTCATCTGACGGCGATGAAGATGTCCCTGACGACGATAACCCTGACGACGATGACTTCGGTGGCAAATCCCCTATAGGACTATCTTGTTTAGGATATTTTTCCCTTATAGTAAGATATGGGCTTATAGCAGCCTTTTCAAGAGGAGCATATGGTTGTAAAATAGAAACTTCTTCAAGTGATTTTACACGCGGGGGGTATGTTAATTTAGAAATAAGTTCCTCTGTGGGATTATAAATTTTTTTAGGACTAAACTTTTCAGGACTATCTTGTTTAGGTGTTATTAAAGTTGATAATCTTGCTTTTCCCTCTGATAACTTTATTCTGTAATTACCAACATCCGATGAAAATTTCCCAAAATCTTCATCGGAATATCTTACTGGTTTTCCTAAACTACCAAAATACATTATCGCATACCAATCAAGTATGTTAACTTTATCAGCATCAAATTCTTTTCGCAAAAAGAATCTTTTATTTTTCGTAGAATCATCCGCAGCTATTTGAACTACTGAATCATAGTCGCCAAGTAAATAAAATCTTTTTGGATTCAAATAATTATCCGCTGTTACACTAGGATCAATTTTAAACACACTAATAGCCGGTGATGATACATGTTCGGGAACAATTATCGGTTCATCACTCTGATCTTTTTTCTTTCTTGATTTTCTTTCTTTTTTCTGAGGTGAAGTTTTTTCTTTTGGTCTAGCTCCTAATTCCTCTGGTTGAAATATTGGCTCCTGTGGTTGAATATCTTCCTGTGATGTTTCTTTTCTCCCTCGTTTTTTAGTTTTTTCCTTCTTCTCCTGTTGTTTTCTTTCTTTTTCCAGTTGTTTTCTTTCTTCTTTTTCCTGTTGTTTTCTTTCTTCTTTTTCCTGTTGTTTTCTTTCTTTCTCTTGCTTATTAAATCTTTGTGTATCTCTTGCCGTTTCTAAAAATCTTCTGTAACGCGGATCCGCTGTCTTACTTATTGATGTTGTTTGTGTGTAAATTTTATATACCATATCATACCAACTATCGCGAGTTGCATATCTTTTTTTCCCCACTGCAGTCAAAAATTCAGTTCGACTACTAAAATATTCCTCCGCAAATTGGCCAATCTCATCTATATTATACAATGTCGAGAGGGGCTGCGATATTATTTCCCATCCCTCATCGGTGAAATTTTCTCTTAAATTATCGATATTAAACTTCCCTTTTATCATTGAGATTTTTCTTCCTCCCGGTTTTCCATCTCCAGGTTTTCCTCCATCAGTAATTGCAAGTTGTTGCGCCGCTGCTGCTATTGCTAATCGCTCGGGTAATGTTCGTGATTGATCCTCAATACCTTTCAACATAGGAAAGATTCCACGTTTTCTAGCATCTGGATCTTTTTCGTCGCCATATACAACCTGCTCAATTGTTCCGGTCACTGGCTTCAACCATTTTGCCGAAGTTTCTGAAATTCCATGTTGCATATCTTCGTAACCACGAACATTTTTCTTAAATAATCGTTTTGTCGGAATTAGCTTCTTTAATGCCGCTAATTGATCTCGCGCTAATCTAGCAGATTGAGGTTCTCCAACTGTGCTAACTTTTCGACTCATCTTATTTTCAACTATATTGTTTTATTGTGAAATAAAATTAGTATCCGCAGTCGGAATTTGCAATCACAAATAAATTTTACAATACCCCCCCCCAAAAAAATGCTGTTTTTTTTTATGCCCGAAAATGCAATTTGGGGGGAAATTTTGCGGATTATTTTTCGTAGGAGGCTTTATTTTTGAATTCTGAGGGTTCTACGGAGAAATGTTTGGTAGGAGGCTTAAATTTATCTGAGCCACCTGGTCTGTACGACTTCCCTGCTGCTACGCATTTACCGAGAACTGATCCAAATACAAGTGAAACGCAAACGCAAAGTTATTCAACAGTTTTTACATTATGCTCTGTTTCAAAGTATAAGAAGACTGATTATGAGTGGATATTACATCAGGCACAAAGGTAAACGAGGCTATTGGCCACCACCCAAGGATTCCAAGAACAGTGAATATACTTATGGATACTTTACAAGAGAACATTTTGGGCTTGCCTGAGGAGTTGAGATAAAGGATTTAGCGAGAGCTGGTGAAAATACAAGTCAAACGTAAAGAACAATTGCATCCGTTACGTCACCAGATCTTTAACCACTGGTACCTGAATGGTATAAGAGGACTGATTCGTCAGAAATTCTTTCAGTGGTCAGACCTTGTTGAACACTTTCAGTTTGTGAATGATGAACTAGACGTTCGTAATTTTGGTTACTTCGAGATTCACCTACTGCAACGTATTGAGGAAGACGAGTTAAGGGATTACCAACATTTGTTACGTGGAATCTGCTTAGCGGAAGACGAAACATCTAGACAAACTCTGACGTTTCGGTTACAGTATGTAACATTTAAATTCCCTACTGGAGAACAAACATGTCTAGTTAGAAATTACCTTTATTGCTTCCGAAACAAAGAGACTATAAAATCAGGCTGCCATGCCACGGATTATGTCACATATCATTAAACAGATTCCGTGGAAGGAACTCAATGACCATATTCAAACCGTGGATCATTACCATCGATTATTACAAGAACTGTATCCATTCAATTTGGGTCGACAAGTGGTGTGTGTCTTAGTGACTTGTTTTCTGGGATTTCGTTTACCAGCCGATTCCTTGTGGACTCTTTACGATCAGTACTTACCACCCAAATGGTCTTAAATGGTCACGAAAAACTCCTTTTGCTCAAAGCCTTGCGTTTTCATCTGGATACTTCTCGACGTCTACGGGAAAAAAAGATTCGTCAACTTTTAGCTACCCAAGACGTGTATGACGATGTGTGTGTAGCCTGTGACTTACATCCCCATTGGACAGATGTCCGTGCCTGGAAAGAATGGGATTTTGAGGCTTGGACCAAAGAAGTGGCCCAGTATGCACGAGAGTTGTTCAAGGAAAAAAGTTACTTTTCAACCTGTGTTAGTGACGGTGCCAGAAGAACCCGTCACCCAGGACAGGACTGTCGTAGACAGGCCTGAAAGACCCTTTCGGGAGGACACTTCTGTGACCTTACCCCCTACTATAGAACTGGTTAGAACATTACCCAAAACATGTTGTACAGACAGTTGTTTTTATTCCACGTTAATGGTTATCATGTGCCTATGGCTTTTATGTATTTTTGTCTTTCGTATTCATGTCTGAAACATTCAATAAACGTGTTCTGAAAAAAGTATATAAACTCTTGTCTTGTTTGTTTTCGTGTCACAAGTGACATTTCTCACACTATGGCTACCTCTGCTGTCTCTGCTCCCTCTTCCTCTACTGTCAAAGTCATCGACGAATACTTAGATCGTGCCAGTTGGGAGGCTTTGTATCTTCGCCATCCCTTTAACATGCTCATTGCTGGACCTAGCGGTTCAGGCAAAACCGAATTCGTCAAACGTTTGATCGAACATAAACATCATTTGATCGATCGGCCACCTCAACGGATCGGGTGGTGTTACAAAGAGTGGCAATCGGCGTACAGCCTCTTGCGAGAAAGTCAAGGCGATTCCATCGTGTTTGTGGAAGGCATTCCTAAATAAGACGACGCATCGTCTCTGACTCCCGTCAAACCCATTTGGTCATTTTCGACGACATGTTAGGAGAAGACGAAGAAGAAATTAAACTGTGGTTCACGCGCAAAGGGCATCACCGTAATGCCAGTGTCGTTTACATCACCCAAAATTTGTTTAGACGAAACAGCTCTACCCACTCTGAAAGATTTTAAGACCTTGATGAAAAGTCCAGCACCATGACCAGTACCAGTACCACCACTACCAGTGACCAAGACAGAAAAAGGAGAAGAAGAAGATGAAGAAGGGTTTCAAACTCCACCAGAAAAAGTACGCAAGTTAACAACACCACCTACCTCCAGAATTGGATGGATTAAAAAGATGATGGCCACCCCTTCTTCATCACAACAGAAAAAGAAAGTGAAGACAGAAGTGAAGACAGAAGTGAAACAAGAACCGATATCCCCCGCTCCGACATCCTCCTCTACAACACCTATTGCCTGTCGCACACGCAAAGCATTGCAATCCAAGAAAATACCCCAAGAGAAAAAGAGTAGCATCCTCCAAGTGTGGGTGTCTTATTAACACAAAAAATTGGAAAAAGTCTTAGCCAGCATTTACTACGATCCCTCCCATCCTGCAGGTTACGCAGGAGTTCAAAAATTGTATCGTGCTGCCAAAACTCGACTGAAAAGTCTCCGTTTACCTCAGGTGCAACGATGGTTACAAGAACAAGCTACCTACACTTTACACAAACCCATTCGACGCAAGTTTGCCAGAAGTCGCACCCGAGTGGAAGGCATCGATCATCAATGGCAAGCCGATTTAGCCGATGTCTCTCCTTTGGCCAGCTACAATCGTGGCTACAAATATTTTTTTGGTGTCATCGACGTCTTTTCCAAATTTGCCTGGGTCGTGCCCTTGACTTCCAAATCGAGCAGCGAGTTAGTGCGAGCCCTGCAACGGGTGTTGAAACAAAGCGGTCGTCACCCTCTTCGATGGCAAACGGACAAAGATACCGAATTTCTGAACCAAGCTTTCCAAAAAGAATTAAAGAAACGTGACATTTATTTTTTTTTACCACGGAGAATCCCGAAACCAAAGCCAGCATCGTGGAACGTTTTCAACGCACTTTGAAAGAACGCATGTGGAAATATTTTACGCATCACCACACTCTGAAGTACATCGACATCTAACCGCACCTGGTGCAAGCGTACAACCAATCTTACCATCGAAGTATCGGACGTGCTCCGCAAGACGTGACTCCCGAGAACGAAGTGTTGTTGTTTGAGCGCCTGTTTGGTACGTCCCCGACGAGGGCTGTCCCCAAGAAAAGTGGAGAGTTGGCCGTAGGAGATTGGGTGCGCATTGGTAAAACCAAACGCACTTTCGACAAAGGTTACTTACCTAACTTTACGACCGAATTGTTTCGCGTCACTGGACGAGTGCATTGTCGTCATGCTGCCGTCTATAAATTGGAAGACATGAACGGAGAAGTGCTCAAAGGAACGTTTTATTTGCCCGAGTTACAACGTGTCACCAAAAAAGAAGACGACGTGTACGACATCGAAAGCATTCTCGAACGCAGAACCCGTAAAGTGGGCAAACGACGTGTCAAAGAAGTCAAAGTACGTTGGAAAGGATATCCACCCAGTTTTGATTCTTGGATCGACGCTTCGCAAGTCATCGACTATAAAAAGAAGTGACCATCATGCCTTTTCACACAGACGCACCATAGCCACCAGGTTTAATGGCGTGTTTCTTAAAGCTTTGGAGAGTGTCAGAAAAAAGTGTCACCATGGAATACCACAAAGCAGCTCGTCGCTTCTCGATGAGATTTGTCGGGAGTAAAATCCTGTCCATTTTATTTTGTCCTGAATTGTATGACATGTTGAGCGGAGACATAAACATGAGAATGGTCATGATGAAGAAAAACGAATTACCAATCATTTACGACAACGAGTCTTTTATCAAGTTATTTCGTACCCCGGTAGAACTGAACCAAGGACTGAATTTGATGTTCGTGTATTCCGATGTGGTGGAGTTCAACGTTGTGGGACACACCTCTGTGCCGTTACTGCGTGTCATTCCTTTCAAAGTGGATTCTGCCACGATTGCTGACCAGGAAGGTGGAAACACTGATCACGTCCACCGCGAATTTGTACATCCTCACTATTTGCCTGTCAGCAAGTCGTATTTGGACATGGTCAACATTACTATAAAAGGAGATTTGGGACAAAATATTTCATTCACCAAAGGAAAAGTCACGGTGAAACTCCATTTTCGAAAACGGTTCTCTCACGATTCGTAAGTCATGTATCCAGTGTACCGAGGGGTTGCTCGACAGCGAGGACACGGTTTAGGAGATATGTTAAAATCGGCCTTTCGTTCGGTGGCCCCGGTGTTGAAACCGATGGTAACACGCGGATTGCACGCCTTGAAAGATGCGGCACTAACGCAAGGCAAAGAATTTCTCCAAAATGTCATCATCGACAAACAAAACCCTAAAGAAGCCTTCATGAGGGCTGCCAAAAATGTCTTGCTGCAAACGGGCAAAGACATTTTGGGCCGCCGAGAAACACCTATAAATGCCCTGCACGCTACCGAGTCAGGCATTCAGCAAGGACAAGGCAGAAAGAGACGACAAAGAAAACACCCTTTCACCAGACTTCACACTTCTAAAGCGAGAAAGACCAAGAAAAGAAGAACCGTTCGAGACTTAGACGTTTTCGATTATTAAAGTATTGAGACACAGAAAAAAATGATGCACCGAGAGTCTTGCGCTTGTTCCAAGTCGGAACTGGATCTGTTTGCCATGCCACCCACCATGATGACCATGCAAGAATCCCAATGGGTGGAATTTCTTCCCGTCTCCTCATTGACCGATTCCGCTTCCATCGAGTTTGAAATCAAAGGACAGCCCGAAGATTACATCGATCTGAATAGCAGTTACTTGTACTTGAAAGTCAAAGTCCAAGATAAGGATGGAAATGCTATAGACACTGAGCCAGTAGTTCCCGTCAACAATTTCATGCATTCCTTGTTTAGCGGAGTGGACTTGTACTTGAATAACAACCTAGTCAGTAGCAGCATGGATACTTACCCTTATCGAGCGTACCTGGAAAATCTCTTGACGTACGGAATAGACGTCAAGAACACTCATCTCAATGCCTGTGTGGTATGGGAAGCTGACGATGCAGGCGAATTTGAAACATTCAAAACTGATATAACCGAAGACCACAATGCGGGATTTGTAGAACGAAGAGACAGAATCAAAGACGGACACAGTTTAGAACTGATGGATCGTTTGCATTTGGACATGTGGTTGTAAGAAAAGTATTTGCTGAACGGGGTGGATGTCCGCCTGACACTGAATCGGAGCAGTACCGCTTTCCATTTAATGGCTGATAGTGACGATAATTACAAAACCAAAATCCAAGAAGCCAGACTCTACGTACGCCGTGTGGAAGTGTTACCTAAAGTGGGAAACGACATCAGTCAGACGTTGAGCAGAACGACTGACAAGTATCCCATACGACGCGTAGAAGAGAAGACCTTCACCATTCCTACTGGACAGCGATCCATGATCGAAGATCATCTGTTCCAAGGACAGCTACCCAAACGTTTGATCGTTGGTATGGTCGAGAATGAAGCCTTAAACGGAGCTTTGGCTAAAACTCCTTTCTACTTTCAACACTTTGGCGTGTCCAAGATCGAAGACAGTCGCGATGGCAAGACCTTGTGTACCCGACCTTTCGAACCTGACTTTGAGAAGAAGAATTACTTGAGGTCGTACTTGTCCTTGTACGAAGCCACGGGACAGTTAGAGACCAACACCAGTCACGGCATTACGTACGAAGGTTATGCAGGAGGTTATGCTTTGTGGGCTTTTGATTTCACTCCAGACCAAGGCAGCGACGAGGGTCATTTTCACCCTATAAAATCCTGCCAGATTCGAGTGGAAATTCAGTTTGCGAGTGCTCTACTCCACACGGTGAACGTCATCCTGTATGCCGAATTTGATAATACCATAGAAATCAACAGTTTGAGAGAAGTCATTCTAGATTATTAGAAACCATAGAAGACTGTTTTCCCTCTTTACAAAGTGGAGAAACTTTGGAGACGGAATGTGAGGAGATCGTGGAAGAAGAATCCCAAGACAAAGACGAAGAAGTTGTCATGATGAAGTCAAGATGGCCAGAACAAGAAGCCCATTTAGTCTCCTGTTTTGCCAAACACTTGGTCGAAAAAATGACGGAATTGATCAAGAAAAATTGCTATGGATGTCAAAACGATCATCCCAGTCAAATTCAACACGATAAATGCCTGATGTTGAGGCAAGAAGAAAAATTGGACGAGTATCTGGAGGAAGCTTGGAGTCTCATCTCGGACGAAGACGTGTTGCACCAGTGGTATAAAGACTTGCGTGAACATTCTTGTCCAACATTAACCACTCAAGAGATCCATCGTATCGAAGCTCTCCTGAATCAAAGTGAGGAGACGAAACGAAGAAACGGTTATTTGTCAGACATTTTCAAGCAAAAAGTCAGGATCGAATTGATGACTTATTATTACCTGTGAAAAAGATAAAAACCCACACAAAACATGGATACCTGGGAACTTTATTACCTTTTGAACCATAGTTCGTATACGGCTTCTTGGAATCCTGTCGTCTGTGCTGAACATGAACTCCCTCATCGCAAACCTCAAGACCATCAAGCTTATGTGATCAACACGGACGAAAGTCATCTCCCAGGAACCCACTGGGTAGCCGTTTACCTTCCTCAAGAAGGATGTGTGGAATATTTCGATTCGTATGGATTGCCCCCTTTGGAAGACGACATCATCGACTTTATGAGAAGAAATGTTCAGACCACCCGATTCAATAATGTGAAATTACAAGGCACTGATTCCTTGGTGTGTGGACAATATTGTGTGTATTTTCTGCTTCATCGCAGCCTGGGCTATTCCTTAGAACATTTAGTGACTCATTTTGATCCTCGTTCTTCTTCTAGAAATGATGTGAAAGTAGATCGATGGTTGTGTGACCATTATGCTTATCTTTTGTCTCAAGCTAGGAAACGTAGTGTCCATCAATGGCCTAATGACTTCCAACAGTGGAAATCACAATTTCATTCACAACGTTGTCAGCCCTGTTTAAAGTAGAGTGTGAATTGAAAAAAATGTTTGTGATTTGAAAAAAATGTTTGATGTTATAGGGTTGGATTATTGTTAAAAAAAAAATGTTAGAGTTGTTGGTTCGTGTTAAGTGACTTTTGAATAAAAAAATGTTGTGTTTTGAAAAAAATGCCTTTGTCTTTTGTTTGGCTATAAGAATGTTGATTCATGCTCTTTAACTTCTTACTATCCCTCTCATGACACTCATTGAACGTTGCGGCTCGAAAACCGTGGAGGGATGTTTTCCTTCACGTCCGCGCTTTGACTTTAAGAACAGGGGAAGTTTCCAGTCTAACCATCCATTGTCGACTCATCCTCCTACGAAGATGTGCTCCAAACTAGCTAAGCTAAAAGAAGCCTACGTGAATTTGCATAGGGTCAGACACAGTCTGATACCGAAAGCTGAAGAGATAGAGAAAGTGAGAATGTTAAAAGTCACTGAAGACCTGATCGAAGAGCTCTTCAGAGAAGAAGTGAACAGGGAGAAAGAAGAATGGACATAGAAGTACAGACTTCAGAGACAGCAGCAACAGCAACAACAACAGCAGCAGCAGCAGGAACCTGATCCTGACAGAGGCTTTGTCGATTGTCGTATCGACACCAAAGAGTTCTTCTTCTCTTTCCGAAGAAGCAGACCTATCGTCAGAAAGTCTATCCTCAGAGGACGTCGCATTCTTAGAAACTAAAAGATTGCCATAGCAAACAGAAAAACAGCCCTTTTCAGGGCTACCCAATACTCTAGAAAAGAAATAACAATCGATTTGCCAATGTGTGTAGGTAGAGTAGTGTAAATATAAACACTAACTCTTTTTTATAGTGTGAGTGTATGTGTTTGTGTATAAGATTGTGAGTTTGTAAGTGCTAACGTACGTTAGTGTGGATAGTAGATTAAGATCATGTCTTTTTTTGCTGTTAGAGGTGTGGGGAGAGTAGATTTGGGGGTTTGATTGGATTGCTTTGCGTATGTGGATAGTATATTGAAGTGATTAATGAAAATTTTTGAGAATAGTAATGGGTAGTATAAAAAAGTGAGTGAGTGTTTCTTTTAGGTCCGCGCGTTGTTTTGGTCATGATCTAGGTAAGATCAATTTTATGTTTTTTAGGGGGATGTTTTCCTTCACGTCCGCGCTTTCACTATAAATTGAAACTCGTTCGGCAGTCTAGCTACCCTTGTTGATTGATCAACACCACCAGAATGAACACCAGAATTGTGAAACTGCTAGAACTCCACATGCACCTGGAATATGCCAGGCTCCTGTTGAATGAACTGGCCGCGGAGGCCATTGTCGAAGAGGGAAGGATGAAAGAGGGGGAGGAAAGAAGAAAAGAAGAGGAGGAAAAGGAGAGAAGAAATTTCAGAATCCCAGAGACAGAAAATTGGGATTCTGAAGCCACATATCCCGCCTCTGCCCTCCCAAGAAAAAAGGTGAAAGGAGACTGGGGAAGAAGATGTGTGTGTGGCGCCAGGCCAGGAAGGTGCCAGCATTAGATAGGTGCATCTGGAGTTAAAAAAACCAACAGCCCTTTTCAGGGCTACCCAAACCTTTAGAAAAGAAATAACAATCGATTTGCCAATGTGTGTATGTAGAGTAGTGTGAATATAAACACTGACTCTTTTTTGTGTGAGGGTATGTGTTTGTGTTTGTAAGCGCTCACGTACGTTTGGTTATTGTTTCTTAGCGTATGTGGAGAGTATAGTTAGGGTTGTGTAACCGCTCACGTACGATTGTGTGGATAGTAGATTATGGATTTAGTTTTAATGATTTGCGTGTGTAAATAGTAGATTTGGGGTTTGTTAAATGTTGCTTCACTTATGTGGATAGTATATTATATGACATGAGAAAGTAGGGGATGTTTTCCTTCACGTCCGCGCCTTGTTTGGTCATGAATTTGGTATTATCAATATTATGTCTTAGGGGGATGTTTTCCATCACGTCCGCGCTTTTCGTATAAGAACCCACAGTATTCGTCGTTCAAACCATTCTACAGAGAAGATGGCTTCAAACCACCTGGATAAAATGCAGACATTACAAGACGTCCTGGACAATTTGGGCATGATGGAACAAATGCTAGTGAGACTAAATGAAGACCACTATTCTTATAGTCCCCATCGAATAAAGATGGAGATTAATAACTTAAGAAAAGTAAAGGACATGATAAGTGGTGTGATGAAAGAAATAAAGGAGGAGAAGGAGGATGAAGTGGAAAGGATAAGGATAAGAGAATGGAATGAAAAAATTGAAAAAGAAGAAGAAAATGAGAAGAGGAAGAAAGAAGAGGAGGAGAAGAAGAAAGAAGAGGAGGAGAAAAAAAAAGAAAGAAAAGAAGAGAAAGAGTGTAGGAGAGAAAATAAGAAGCTGGTGGAGAAATATAAAAAAATAGAAGCAGAAGAAACCCAAAGGCCCTTTTCAGGGCCACTCATAGGTCTCGAAAAGAGAATGACTCTCGATTGCCTACCCCTTTTTTTATTTTTTTATTTTTTAAAAAGTAAAAAAATCCCATGTTCAATTTCCCTTGACGCTATACAATCCCACCCTGTTTAAATTTAAATTCCTTTGACGCTATACAGTCCCCTATTCCCATGTTCAATTCCTCTTGAGGCTCAACAGTCCCACGATTTTTCTCCATGTTAAATTCCCTTGAGGCTATATCGTCCCACGATTTTTCTCCATGTTAAATTTCCATTGAGGCTATAGTGTCCCGGGGGGGGGGGGGGGGGTCTGTAATGCTAATTCCCATTGAGGCTATAGTATCCCCTTTCACTACTTACGTGTTTGAATTTGTTGAATGAGACCTATTGACAAATACTCTCCGATCGTTTAATGTTAGTGGTGAATATATTGTCCCATCGTTCAGATTATTCTGTAGCAAGTTAAAGTGCAATATTATTAGCAATAGTTATTTTTCTTTGTTCCTTCATTCAGAGCAGACTAATTAGCTTCCTAATTAGCTTTATTATTAAAACACCCCACTGAGTTCATAACAGCCGGATGCTTTTACTATATACATCATCCGGATATTTTTGCAAAATACAGAGAGAAAGAAGACACCTTCAGTATCTGAAATTTCGACTACTGCATCAGGAATATAATAATCACATATTTATTGTAATGTTTCATGTTTATTTTAATTGCTATAGCTTTCCTCTGGTATATATATATACACACATGTTGGTGGTTGTTATCATTATCAAACGGAAAATAAAAGTATGACACTAATGACGTCATTAATAGATGTGAGAACAGATATGTATAATCAAACAACTTCATCCGCCGTAGGTAACATATCATAGTTTGATCAATTACACTAAACAAAAATAACCCCATAAGACACTTGAATTATATTTTTTATTAGCAAATAAGTATTTAGTGAGCAGTTGAATTCGATCGCATATTACACCAGCAAAATATGATTGATCGCCGTCCACTCCGAATTCAACGTTTGTGAGTGAGTAGACGCATTCCCCTCTCTCTCTCTCTCTCTCTCTCCAGACTTTCGTTAACTGTAAATTGATTGTATCATCTCTGCCTTTTCTGAATAGGTGTACATATGGTGTTATGTTATTTCCAATACAAATATATAAATAGGCAACCTAAATTGTTTGTCAGATTTTCACGTCACAGATAGGGCATTACCACCTCTCTCGGTAGGTCAGACATCGTCTGAGCGTAAATCAAACACAAAGTAAAGATTAATATGGTATGGGTTTCGAGATCGCAGTCTGGCAGTTCATAAACAAACCCTTCTAAAAGAAGATTGATATGTGTCCCATATTGTTATTTAGCATACCTTTCTGAACAAGGACAAAACACAATGAATCCTATCGTGGAATATAAATCATTCACATTCATAAATTATCTCACTCTTATAAAAAAAAGTATCGCATGAAATTATTATAATAAATGATTAATTAGAACAAGAATAACACATTTAATTAGAATACAGTTCATATAACCTAAGTGATTCAGGTTCGAATCGTTCTGAAATCATCCCGGTTTACCTGGCCTATTGTTTATGGTCACGACACTCCCTTCTATTCACCTAAGATGAGATGGGCAAACACTGGTATGCATGACCGGACCTAAAAGGCAAACAAGTAACTGAAGAGGCAGGACTTCATTTTCAATAGGATATAAAATTTTGATTCAAAATATGACGTTGATGTCAATAAGTGAATACCCTCAATGGCCAAAAAATTCACAGCACCAATAGTTCTGGCCCTGAAACTAATTATGGTGTTCAATTAACTCTTTGGGCATGAATTTGAATGACACCGTACTTTACGCCCTGAACAAAACACTTTCAGAAAAAGACTTCTCGGACAAAGGCAAAATTCATGATAAAAAAAGACTTGGGACGCTATTGTTCCCCGTAGTATTTTAAAAATGATAGGTATGGTCGAATCACCAAAAATTTATATGGATCCCTTCGACATAATTCGTTCAAAATTTTCCGTAAAGGAGTTAGATTAGGATTGGGTTGACCCACAAATGTATTGTTCCAATAAATGACAATGACAGTGACCTATCAGCATTTGTAACTGCTCTGTCTTTGCTCCTTTGCTTATGTTTTAACTTAGAGCAACTGTACGCAGTCATCCGCTGAGAGGAAAAATTCTTCAAGATACAGTTTTTCACCAAATCGTAATCACCATATGTTACTAATGAAGTCAAATACATATCACGAGGTTTCTCAAAGAGTACACAAATAATTAATATATATGAATTTATATATATATATATATATATATATATATATATATATATATATATATATATATATATATATATATATATATATCATATGGCGAACAACAGTCCTTTCAAGTGAAATGGTAACAGTTTGAGGTCACGTGTATCAGGGACTGATTAAGATCAAGCCAATAAACAGTGCAAATCTATTATCTAACTACCCTGAGCTCATTCGACTCTGAGTAAGTCGTTTCAAAGGCAAATACAATACATAGACAAAACAAACAAATGCAACAGAAAAACCGTTGGGCTAGCAGAACTTTATATATTTGTTTCTACAGGAATTAAAACTTTAAATGTATTATGTTTCAACTATGTTTTGTATTTGCATAATTTAAATACATCGTTAAAAACTAATGGTTTAACTATAGATCTTTCACACAATGCAATGTACTGAAAATTACGTGCAAGTTTATCGAATCATGTGAACATATATAGGACTTAAGATTTCATGCTAATAATGTGTAGCTATCATGTAATCAAAAAAATAAACATCTCTTTTCTCAGGGAAAAAGATAAGACTTTAGCAGATATTCAAAGCTTTCAAAATTAAAGAATAACATATTTTAAATTTAAAATAATAAAACAGATCATGCGACAAAAAACTAATTCACGATAATATTCGAGGGCAATTACATGTCAAAGGCTTAGGGGCCATGCTTTCTTTGTGTGATTTGAACCAGACACATTCAGTCGGGTGTTGAAATTGCTGTTATCAAAAGCAAATACAGTAGAAATACACATAGGTTAATGACCGGTGTTGATGTGGATTCTATTTCTTAGATTAATATAAGTTTAATTATTTTGGCTCGTATAAAGATATGGCATAACATTTCAATGTATATATATATATATATATATATATATATATATGGATTAGTTAGGAGGACGGGGGTGATATTACCAATTTGAATTTTAGCGCATGTTACCATGTCAGTTGGTAAATATGTTGATTCCGAAGATACTGTTTTGTCTAAAACATAATTTTTTCTGATACAATTTCATTTAAATTGTAAATGATTTCGACTCTCTATAATTTAGATTAATCTAAGTTTAATTAGTTGGGTTTACATAAGGACATGACATATAATTTAATAAATAATATCAAGGTGGTTTGGAATCTTCGCAAAGTACGAATTATAAATTATCTAACCTGTATGATAAAATTATTTGTATTAAATATTAAATATTAATTCTGCCTCATATTACCAAGCATTCTTCTGTAAAATCAAGAAAAGCAACTTTCCATTCCGTTTGGTGTAATGTGTATGTAATTATATGGTTAATCCTATATACCTTGATGCATTTCATAGGAATCCAGAATAACTGTGTAGACAGATGAAAATTAATTACCAGGTCGGCAAGCGAGTGTGTCTGCTACGCACGAGTGCATATAACACCGCCTAAGTGCTATCATTTTTGGTGATGCGTTCTTGGTCATGGTGGAATATGAACTGGTGCGTACCGTTTACCCGCGGACCTGGGTTCGAATCGCGGTCGAGTACGAATTAAAATCACTCTTAACCTGTTTTCATTATATATACAGTGTCTACACATATGGTATCACGGTACCAATTGTTTTTCCATATACCTCAATGCTAATGTTTTGTGAAATAAATATACTTTCTGTCCTACTTGGGCATGCATGTCACACACTGTCATACGGAACAATGCTAGATTGTCAATTTGACAATGACATAGCCAGGTACTCCATTGCATTTAAGAGAGATAACTCTACTGGAACTAGACAGGGGTAAGAGTTATCTAGTCACAACAAGCACATTTTCAGCCATGTGTACCATACTTTAAAAAAAATCATAAAAAATACAAAATATGATCTAGATAGAAATTAACACAAACTAACATGTTGCCAAGAGGCTCAACATTTTTTTAAGCCAAACAGAAAGTACAACTCTTACATAATGCACCAATCACAGCTAGTGTTGTTCTTTAATTCTGAATACAATGTTCCATACACCTTAAGCTCCGCCCACCTGGACTTGCGCAATTGGTACCGTTATACCTATGGCAAATCTTAATTTTTCCAATAATCTGTGAAATAGTTCGGGACTGTATAAGTAACAAATGTTCTTAGTCTCACTTGTGAAAAGCAATTTGATGAGGTACTAACCTATGTCTTATATGAATGTGTATAGAAATGTCATTGAGCTGTTTGAACTATTGTTTTCATACTTTTGCTTCACCATCAAAATCATCTTTTGAAATAAAATGAATTCTTTCAACTATGAGTTGTACCTTATTCCTATCAGCACTTATTGAACTTCACATAGGTGATATGGGATAAATCGCATTATGTCATATAATGTAATAACTAGGTCAAAGGTCAATGTACCAAATATTATGTACCTGTCCTATTTCAAAATGTACAATTCACCTAAAAGAAAGGAATTTATATTTGTTTGGTAGATGCAGAACTTAACATCAGAGACAGATGGACATGACCCAATCTTATTATAAAGTATAAGCTTTGACCACTTGACACTATCTGCAGATACAAGAGGTCTCTAACCACCAGTCCTCACACAAAGGTCCACCTACCCATCCTCTTTGTAACACAAATAGTAAGCTTTCCTCCTTTGTAATGTGAATAAAATTGTTTCAATAAGCCAGGCAGTCACCAAACATAGTAAATCACAACTTCTAAGTGGTTATGTTGGATTGGGGGGGGGGGTGAAATTAGGGGAATAAAATACAGAAAAATGCCGAATATAAACACTAAGTATATCACATCAAATGGAGTTAAAAACAGGAGGAAAGTTTTTATCTAAAAGGGAGAGGTAGCTTATGATAAAGGAATTAAAGGAGGCAAAATCAGCAATGCGAAAAATGAGAAGTGAAAGTTTGATGACCTTACCTTGGACAAATATATGGGGCAGGGCCCAACAGGTCCAAGCACAGCCCAAAGGCAACTGTGCTATAACATCCCTTACAGGTACCCAAATTTCATGTGAAGTTGTGTTCATTTCCATCTAATATAAAGCGTGAATAATTTAGATAATATAGATACATATAAAGTATATTTCTTCTACATAAAAATTTAATAATAATTGGCATAAGATAGAGAGAAACTTATCTCAGATCCAAACAGAACATACCTTATCAGTGTTTAAACTTATAAACTTTACTGTGAGAAATTAGTAGTATAGGGGGTTAGTTTAGCCTCAATGGGAATTAGCATTACAGACCCCCCCCCCCGGGCAAGTTTAGCCTCAATGGAAATTTAACATTAACCACCCTGGGCAAGTTTAGCCTCAATGGAAATTTAACATGGGCAAAAAACCCTGGGCAAGTTTAGCCTCAAGGGAATTTAACATTGGAAGAAAAAGACGTTTGGGCCTGTTGAGCCTCAATGGAAAATGGAATAGGGTTGGAACCCTATTTTTTTAAAGAAAACAAAAAGGGTAGGCAATGGAAAGTCAGTCTCTTTTCGAGAAATAGGAGTGGCCCTGAAAAGGGCTTTTGGTTTTATGTTAATATTAACATAGACGACATCTGTCACATCTTCTTCTTCTTAAACTCCTTCTAACTGCAGGTCCATACACAAGTACCCTCTTGAGGCATCCTTGTCTTTCTATGTAAACTCTTCTCATCCATAGACTAGTATCTGTCCTATCGACAACAGTCCACTTGGATCGGACATACATGGGTATGTCCGTCCTGAACATCATTGTTGACACAAGGGTGGAATATTGAACGTCGGTCCACATCTTGAGGCTCCGAGAACAGGTAAGTGATTGCGCTGAACTGCGCTTATTTATAGGGAGAGGAAGGATTGAAACGGATTGAGTTCATTGACCAATCCAAACACGCGTGACAAAATTCAGTCAGCCCGCATCCAATCCGAAGAGAGCAGTCTGTGACGTCACGTGATCTATATAGATTCGCTAGCGCCTGTGTGCAGTCAATCTATGCGACAGTGATTCAACATGACGGAAACTCAGAAAACGATTAACTGGGGTGCACCAGCAGTGGAGACCGCCCAAGGGAACCCGGACTTACTTTCAGAAGAGGTACATTGGGATTTTGTGGATTTTCTTACCTCGCAAGAATTTGTTCCGGAACCTTCGTCTCCTTCTTCATTACCGCAAGTGGAGAATTTTAGACAGAGACAGAAAAAAGAATTGGAGAAATTTATACAACGACAAAAGGAAGAGAAACAAGCTTTTCTCCTACAGCAACAGCAACAGCAACAAGAAGAGGTAAGAAAAAAACAACAAGAAGAAGAAGTAGCAGCAAAGAAACAAGAGGGTGAAAATCAAACCGTCACGGTGCTGTTGGACATTTTAGCGGAGTTAAGAAGTCTGAAACAAATGTATCAGACTTCTTTATCACGACCGAAGAGAATACGACCTTCCCGAGCTAAACACGCCAACCCTGTGACTAAGCCTACCGTACCACCCTTAGTGATTTCAACCAAATCATCATCATCAGAAGTAGGCCTCGGCCGTGGCAAAGGCTTAAGGCACTTAAAGTTGATTGCTTAAACTCACCCCTACACCAAAAAAACCAAAGGCCCTTTTCAGGGCCACCCACGTCTCTCGAAAAGAAATACAATTTCAATTGCCAATAACTCAACAAAAAAAAATCAACCCATTTTACCCCTATAGTACGTGTATATGAGTGCGTGAGTGTAGCTTCTTATTTTAAAATCAAAACTCAAAGACACTTACCTTTTTATAGCTAATTTATTCTTTTATCAATAGTTACAATCCAATTCACAATTCACAACAGAACACTTTAGAAAGTACATTCACTTCTTCTGTTTCTTTTTTTGCTCTCTCTGTTTTTTCAATTTCTTCACCGTCACAGTCTTTTCCTCCTCTTCCTCCTCACTTTCTTCCCTTCTTCTTTTCTTCTCCTGTTTATTTTTCTTCACCTGGCTGCTTTCTTCCTCTCAAGAATCCCTCTCTTCTGAAGAATCCCTCTTTTCTTCGGACTCCTCTTGTTTCTTTTTTGGGCAATCTGGAGACCAATGTCCTTTTTCTTGACAATAATAACAGGTATCTTGGCTTTTGTCTTTTCTAGCCCCTGTTTTTCTTTTTTGACGGTCTGGACACTCTGAAGACCAATGCACTTTCTTTCGACAGATATAGCAAGTATCTTGACTTTTATCTTGAAAGGAAGGAGAGTAGTCCGTCGGCTGGTCGGAAGAGACTTTTCTAATGACCCCTCGCAAAGCTCTGATGAAACGTTCGATTTGGCTAGTCTCTTCCATCGTTGTGCTCGGTTAGAGAGTGAAATGAATAGTGAAAGAACAAGACACACACCCTTTTATATACGCTAGTATGCCATGACTATAAATTAGTCTATGGTGTTTAAACTTGAGTCATTTGACGTTTTGCACTCAAGATGAAACGGTCCTATTCATTCGAGAAGAAAGAAGAAGAAAGTAAGAGGCAGAAACGTGATCTATCGCCTCGTAACAGGGCTGAAGTCTTGGCACAAATTCATGCCAGTGATTTTGAAGAGGACATGAGTGAACCAGAATTCGAACCCTCTAAACAAAGTTCACCACCCTTAGTCAACCCTGAAAAGTACTATTCCATTCGAAAGACCGAAAAGCCCTCCTCTAGAAAATTTAGAACCACGGCTTACAAATTCTCAGTGAAGTTTAAACATTTCAAGGCTGAAAGCAGAAGGGTTCATCACTGGGGTGTGGGATTCTTTGCTCACCGCACTCAAGCGACAATGTCAACCCAAAGAAGACGATCGCTTGAGATTTTCCATACAACACGACGGTTTGAAATCCCCTGTTTGGATCGAGTTTAGCAGACCCGCAGAACTAACAGCTTCCAAAGTCATGGACAAGATTCAACACGTGCAACAATCCAATGACCAGTTTGACATCACCGATGGAAAAGCCACACTGGACATGACCCACGTCTCTCCTCCTCAAGGGACCGGACAACGCAATAAGGTCTTACTGGTGAACGACCTTCGCAGCACCAAAAAGAATCTCGTCCAAATTCACAATTCTCAAGACCAGATGTGTTTAACCCGAGCCATTGTGGTGGGACGAACCTATGCCAACAAGAACGACACGACAGAATGGAAAAGAACCTGGAAAACTATTCGACAATCGGACCGAGCCAAACAACGAAACGAAGCAGAACTCCTGTTACAACAAGCCGACTTACCCAAAGACACACCCTGTGGCATTCCTGAGATGCAAAAATTGCAAGATGCCCTAGCTACACGCTACACCTTGAAAGTGCACCCTCAAGAAGTGCGCGGACCTCTGTTGTTTCGAGGGAAAGACTTTAAGGACGGAAAATACATTCATGTCTATTATCACGATGATCATTTCGATACCATTACCAGTATCACTGCATTTCTGCGATACAGTTATTACTGTGAGAAATGTGATTGTGGCTATTACAATCGAGAGCAACACAAACATTGCGGATGGAAATGCTCAGGATGTTTGGCCTCTCCACCCTGTCTGAGCGAAGGACAAGAAAGAGTACATTGTCCTGCTTGTCTGCGTACGTTTGTCAGCCCTGCCTGTTATAAACAACATCTAAAGACGCAAGGTTCACAGCAGTAATGTGCTTGTCAACTCCTGAGATTGTGCCCTACGTGTGGACAAGGCCTACGTACCAATAATGCCAAGGCACACGTATGTTCAGGAAAAAAAAAATGTCACATTTGTCATCACATCGTGGACTTGGAACACCAATGCTACGTGCAAAAATACCAACACCCACCAGAGAAAGAGGACGGTCACAAGAAGAAAGGCAATTTCATCTTTTTCGATTTCGAATGCATGCAAGAGACCGGCATTCACATTCCTAATTTCTGCGTGGCTCATCGAGCGTGCGAGAAGTGCATTCAAGAACCTATCTTCAGTCATTGCCCTCACTGTAGCAAGATTCCCGGAGGGCTTGAAAAAATCTTTCGAGGACCGAACACGTTAGCCGATTTTGCCCAATGGGTCTTAGACCCCATCGACAAGACGTGGAGCCAAGAGGACATCGAACGTTACGGAGATTGTCATCGTCATGCCACGGTGATGGCTCACAATTTCTCCGGATACGATGGACAGTTTCTTTTGAGGTATTATACGGAACAAGGCATCGAACGTTCTAAAGTGACTTTGAACGGAGCCAAAGTCATTTTCATGCAAGTGGGACAAGTGCAGTTTAAAGATTCGATGAGCTATTTGGCCATGCCTTTGAGGCGAATGCCTAAAACGTTTGGAATGACAGAAATGGTTAAAGGTTATTTTCCTCACTTTTTCAATACGGAAGCCAATCAACACGCCGTTCTACCCCATTTGCCTGAGGCTCACTATTACGACACCGACAACATGGGTACCGAACAACGAGAAGCTTTCTACGCTTGGTACCAGGCTCACGCCTCGGACCCTTTCGACTTTCAGGAAGAAATGTTAAAGTATTGTCGTTCCGACGTGGACATTTTACGACGTTGCTGTGGAAAATTTCGAGAACTGTTCATGGAACACGGAGGGGTCGATCCTTTCAAAGAAGCTTGCACCATTGCCAAAGCGTGTTCCTTAGTGTACCGGCAACGATTCATGCCTGAAAACACCGTGGCTGTCATCAGTCCTCAAACGACCAACTTTGTCAAACGTCAATACTCGGTCAAAGCCCTACGTTGGTTACATTACTTGTGCGACAAGGAAGACAAATGGATTCAGCATGCCCGCAACGGAGGAGGCGAGAAGACCATCGGAACGTATTCGGTAGATGGCTGGGACTTAGAAAACCCCAAGATCGTGTACGAGTTTAATGGTTGCTTATTTCACGGATGTCCCGTCTGTTACCCTGATCGTAGCACTAAAAATCAGTTTTTACAACGAACCATGGAAGACTTGTACCAGGACACTTGTCAGCGGCGCCTAAAGTTAGAACAGCAAGGATACCAAGTGGTGGAAATGTGGGAACACGACTACGATCACCGTTTGAAAATCGATCCCGAATTTAAACGCCTCGTGGAAAGTTACCAGTTCATGGACCCGCTGAACCTGAGGGATAGTTTGTACAGAGGTAGAACCAATGCCACCTGTTTGCTGTACCAAGCCGACGAAGAGAAAGGAGAAGAAATCAAATACTTGGACGTGTGTTCGCTGTATCCCTACGTGTGCAAATATTGTCGCTTTCCTGTAGGGCACCCGCAATTGTTGACGGAACACATCGACCTGAAAAACCTTCGACAATACGAAGGTCTGATCAAGTGTAAAGTTTTGCCTCCCACGGACTTGTACCATCCCGTGCTACCTCACCATTGCCAAGGCAAACTGATGTTTCCTTTGTGCCGTACTTGTGCCGAAACGTGCAACCAAGACCAGCCTTGTCAGCACACCCAGGAAGAACGGGCTTTGACGGGGACGTGGGTCAGCGTAGAATTGTTCAAAGCTTTGGACATGGGATACCAACTGTTAGAAGTGTACGAAATTTGTCACTTTCCCAAGACACAACAATACCACAAAGGTGACCCCACGCAGAAAGGCATTTTCGCCGACTACGTGGATGCCTTTTTGAAACTGAAGCAAGAAGCCAACGGCTATCCTTCCTGGTGTCACACTTCCGAAGAATAATTAAAATTCAAAGAGAAATACTATGAACAAGAAGGCATCTCTTTAGACCAAATCGAGAAAAACGAAGGCAGGCGATCGTTTGCCAAAGTGATGTTAAATTGCTTGTGAGGTAAAATGGCACAACGACCGTGTTTACCCAAGACGGAATATTTGACAGAACCTTCCCGCTACTTCCAGATGATTCACGACAAAACCAAATACATGAAACACGTGGACGTCGTTCGCGAGGATTTGATCTTGGTCAATTACGAAGAAGATCTGGACTTTGTACAAGACGACCCTTTTGGAAATGTCATCATTGCGGCTTACGTGACAGCTCATGCTCGCTTAAAATTGTACGAAGCTTTAGAACTGTTAGGGGAACGCGTCCTGTACTTTGACACGAACAGTTGCATTTACATCCATCACCCGAGTCAACAGCACCCTGACATCGAAGGAGACCGTTTAGGAGCCTGGACAGACGAGCATCCCGACGACAAGATTCTAAGTTTCGCCAGTGGCGGTCCTAAAAATTACGGTTACGAATACTGGGACAAACAAGGAGAAGTGCACACGCAGTGTAAAGTGAAAGGATTGACTCTGAATTATCGTACCAGTCGAGTGGTCAACTTTGGGGTATTGAAAGAAGCCTTGCAGACTGGAAAGTGACCACCTATCAACCCCACAAGACTGTACGTTTACCCACTCATCACATCGTCAGTCGACCCTTGGAAAAAGTCTATCAAATCGTGTACCAGAAGCGAGTGAGACTTCCCAATCATTTGACGTTGCTGTATGGACACGTCGGTATTGGTCTGTATATAAAAAGGAACCCTAGGCAAGATCGACAGTTCATTGTGACTACCAAGACCAGGCGAACAAGATGAATTCTTTCAGAGAAACAATAAACAAGTTTAGACAGGCACAATTCAAGTGTGGGGCTTCGGAAGTGGAATGTGATTGTGAGCCTTGCGATGGGTACGATGCTGTACGTTGTGACCTTAGCGATGCCGTAAAGCATCGTGGGAACTTTGTTCTCACTACCCCTATCATGGAAAGTGATACTGTGCGTGTCAAACCTGAGGGATGCCAAAGCGATGCCACTCGTCCTCTTGGACACATTACTGGGTTTCGCTTTAAAGGGGAATGTCGACCTTCACGTTTACCTCCCTACGGATGTCATCCAGCCCTGAGCAAACTCATGTTCATGTCACCCAACCCTCATCGAAACGAACCTGTGAAAGACGAATATTCGTTTCCTGTGCGTTTGCCGGAATACTGCGACTTTGACAATCGTCTTCAATCGTTCAAAGGAAAATGGCCTAAGTATCTGGGAGGACCGACCCCCGAAGAATTAGCCAGAGCCGGATTTTTCTACTTGGGCGAAGGAGATAAAGTCAAGTGCTTCAGTTGCGGTGTGTCACTTCAACACTGGGAACCGCAAGATTCGGCCTACGTAGAACACGCTCGATGGTCACCGAATTGTCATTACTTACCCTTAGTGGGACCGAGACATTGAAGTAACTTACCATAATCTGTTTATGGATACTTTACAAGAGAACATTCGTGCTTTGCCTGTGGAGCTGAGAGAACGCATTTACCGAGAGCTGGTCAAAATACAAGTCAAACGTAAAGAACAGTTGCATCCGTTACGTCACCAGATCTTTAACCACTGCTACCTGAATGGTATAAGAGGACTGATTCGTCAGAAATTGTTTCAGTGGTCAGATCTTGTTGAACACTTTCAGTTAGTGAATGAACTAAACGTTCGTAATTTTGGTCACTTCGAGACTCACCTACTGCAACGTGTTGAGGAAGACGAGTTAAAGGATTACCGACATATTTTACGTGGAATCTGCTTAGCGGAAGACGAAACATCTAGACAAACTCTGACGTTTCGGTTACAATATGCAAGATTTAGATTCACTACTGGAGAACGAAGATGTCTAGTTAGAAATTACCTGTATTGCTTCCGAAACAAAGAGACTATAAAATCAGGCTGCCATGCCACGGATTATGTCACATGTTATCGAACAGATTCCTTGGAAGGAACTCAATGACCATATTCAAACCGTGGATCATTACCATCGATTATTATAAGAACTGTATCCATTCAATTTGGGTCGACAAGTGGTGTGTGTCTTAGTGACTTGTTTTCTGAGATTTCGTTTACCAGCCGATTCCTTGTGGACTCTTTACGATCAGTACTTACCACCCAATGGCCTTAAATGGTCACGAAAGAGGTAGCTTGTGACTTACACCCTCATTGGACAGATGTTCGTGACTGGAAAAAGGGGGGTTTTGAGGCTTGGACCCAAGAAGTGGCCCAGTATGCACAAGAGTTGTTCAAGGAAAAAAGTTACTTTTCAACCTGTGTTAGTCACGGTGCCAGAAGAACCCGTCACCGAGAACAACCACTCGCTTCAGGACAGGACTGTCATGGACATTCCTGAAAGGTCATTCCGGGAGGACACTTGTGTGACAATACCTCATGTAGAGACTGTAAGAACATTACACACTGTCCCTAGGACATCTTGGTTACCCAAAACATGTTGTACAGAGACTTGTTTATATTCCACCTTGATCGTTTTGATGTGATTTTTATTCCTGTACATCACTACTTGGGTTTTATGTATTTTTGTCTTTCGTGTTGTTCATATTTGAAACATTCAATAAACGTGTCCTGAAAAAAGTATATAAACTCTCGTCTTTTTTGTTTTCGTGTCACAAGTGACATTCCTAACACTATGGCTACCTCTGCTGTCTCTGCTCCATCTTCCTCTACTGTCAAAGTCATCGACGAACACTTAGATCGTGCCAGTTGGGAGGCTTTGTATCTCCGTCATCCCTTTAACATGCTCATTGCTGGACTTAGCGGTTCAGGAAAAACCGAATTCGTCAAACGTTTGATCGAACATAAACATCATTTGATCGATCGGCCACCTCAGCGGATCGTGTGGTGTTACAAAGAGTGGCAATCGGCGTACAGCCTCTTGCGAGAAAGTCAAGGCGATTCCATCGTGTTTGTAAAAGGCATTCCTAAAGAAGACGACGGCATCGTCTCTGACTCCCGTCAAACCCATTTGGTCATTTTTGACGAAATGTTAGGAGAAGACGAAGAAGAAATTAAACTGTGGTTCATGCGCAAAGGGCATCATCGTAATGCCAGTGTCGTTTACATCACCCAAAATTTGTTTCAACAAAGTAAAGCCCGTCACACCATCAGTCTCAATGCGCATTACGTGGTCTTGTTTAAAAGCCCTCGAGATAAATCGCAAGTGCAAGTCTTAGCCAAACAGTTAGGGACGCCTTGGCTGACTCAGGCGTACGACGATGCCACTCAAACTCCACACGCCTATTTACTCGTCGATTTGAAACCTACGACCCCCGATGATTTGCGATTTCGTACCCACTTGTTTCACCACTGGTGCCAAGACGGAGGGCCTGTCCTGTACATGTCTCCGTCCTCGACTTAATTTCACAAAAAATCTATAAAAAACTCAGACCCTTTTCGTCTGTCTCACACACAGTGTGAACATGACGTCCCTTCAGTCGCATCTTCCCGTCAAATTGTATGGCATCAGTTGAGAAAAAAATCCACAAATACGAGCTCGTGTCTTAGAAGCTAGTCTCAAAGAAGTCTTACGATGGTTCACGGTGACGGCACGTCAATTACTTCAAGGGATCATTCAGATTCCTCATCAAACCAAACGCTTTTTTGATCGAAACAAAGTTGCTTTGACCCAACTGGCCGATCCCCTCATCGACACTCAAACCAAAAAACAAATCGTTTTGAAACCTGGAGGGAGCGGTACTCTAGGAGGGGTCGTCATTCGCTCTCTCTTAAGATGGGATCCTAATGCCCCCAAACTTCTCCCCAAGAAAAAAGTCAAACGAAGCTCCAAGAAGAAGAAAAAGACCAGGTCCCCAAGGAGAACTTCTCCAGTGGCGGGACCCTCCTCTTACCAGACACCACCCCGGAAAAAGAAAAGAAGCCCCCAGAAAAAGAAACAGAGAAAAAGTGCCCAGAAAAAGAAAAGCCCACAGAAGAAAACTAGTCGCAAGATGGGCACTTCGGTCAGGACGCAACTTTACACTCGCAAACCACGACCTGCCACGGCCGTGACTGCGTCTCCGGCAGCCTCACGTTCATCCACTTCTCCGTTGATGACACCAAGAACTGAAGAGTACTTGGAGACGTTGATCACACCAAGAACATCTCCGTTGATGACCCCAAGAACTTCCCCACTGGCAGGTCCCTCCAATTTAGCGGCAGTGGCCGCTGCTCACAAAGTACCTTCTCCCAAAATCAAAGTCCAAGAGAGATCGGGCATGTTACAAAGTTTACTGGATTTGTCCAAGCAAGAACTGGCTCGATTTAGTCCGTTACGTACCCCTGCACGAAGTGTCATGCCTGTCCTCAAACTGATACGACGTAAAGACAATCCGTGGCGACGCGTTCCAGTATAAAAAAGGCCTGTGACCAAGTCGGGGTATCAGTGTTTTGGTGCTCCTGAAGATGTCACTCTCCAGAAAACCCCAAGGAAAGAAAAGGAAAGGACTACCTCCTCGTTTAGTCAAACATGGGGACATGTTATCTGTCCTGTCCAAAGCTTCTCCACCTCTACGAGAAAAACTAATTCAATCAGCCTCCAAAGAGGTCATCGATACCGTGTGAGAATGCTGTTTGAACGTCTTGACAGGCACGATCCCTTTGTCCAAACACCAGAAACAATGCTTAGGCAAACATCGTCACGTTCTTCGCCAAATGGTTCAAAAGAAAATTCCCATTCGTCAAAAGAAGAAGATGTTGGTCCAACGTGGAGGCATTTTACCCCTCTTGTTAGGTCCCTTACTGAAAGGAGTCTTGGGAACCATGTTGGGAGGACTGGTGGGAGCAAGATAAAAAGGCCCTCGGAAGTCCCAAGATCTCAGAATCGACCCCTGACAACCCCATGGAAGGACGAAAACTAGCTTTAGTACCTTACAAACGATGGATGGAGTACCATCATTGGCAAGAACAACGCACCCCGCATTTACCTCCCAATCCCCATTTGAGCGAGATGTCCCAGTTACAACACGAATTGCAGTCCTTGATGGATCGCCAAGATTTGTCCGAAACAGAAAAATCGCAAAAGTACGGTCAACTCTTGCAACGACTGCAACTCTTTCACCAGAAAGCTTTAGACGAAACAGCTCTACCCACTCTGAAAGATTTTAAGACCTTGATGAAAAGTCCAGCACCATCACCAGTACCAGTACCACTACTACCAGTGACCATGACAGAAAAAGGAGAAGAAGAAGAAGAAGAAGAAGAAAGGTTTCAAACTCCACCAGAAAAAGTACGCAAATTAACAACACCACCTACCTCCAGAATTGGATGGATTAAAAAGATGATGGATACCCCTTCTTCATCACAAGAGAAAAAGAAAGTGAAGACAGAAGTGAAGACAGAAGTGAAACAAGAACCGATATCCCCTGTTCACACATCCTCCTCCTCGACACCTATTGTCGGTCGCACACGCAAAGAATTGAAATCCAAGAAAGTACCCCAAGAAAAAAAGAGTAGCATCCTCCAAGAGTGGGTGTCTTATTAACACACCAACCAACACAAAAAAATGGAAAAAGTGTTAGCCAGTATTTACTACGATCCCTCCCATCCTGCAGGTTACGCAGGAGTTCAAAAATTGTATCGTGCTGCCAAAATGCGACTGAAAAGTCTCCGTTTACCTCAAGTGCAACGATGGTTACAAGAACAAGCTACCTACACTTTACACAAACCCATTCGACGCAACTTTGCCAGAAGTCGCACCCGAGTGGAAGGCATCGATCATCAATGGCAAGCCGATTTAGCCGATGTCTCTCATTTGGCCAGCTACAATCGTGGCTACGAATATTTGTTTTGTGTCATCGACGTCTTTTCCAAATTTGCCTGGGTCGTGCCCTTGACTTCCAAATCCAGCAACGAGTTAGTGCGAGCCCTGCAACGAGTGTTGAAACAAAGCGGTCGTCACCCTCTTCGATGGCAAACGGACAAAGGTACCGAATTTCTGAACCAAGCTTTCCAAAAAGAATTAAAGAAACGTGACATTCATTTTTTTACCACCGAGAATCCCGAAACCAAAGCCAGCATCGTGGAACGTTTTCAACGCACTTTGAAAGAACGCATGTGGAAATATTTTACGCATCACCACACTCTGAAGTACATCGACATCTTACCGCACCTGGTGCAAGCGTACAACCAATCTTACCATCGAAGCATCGGACGTGCCCCGCAAGACGTGACTCCCGACAACGAAGTGCTGGTGTTCGAGCGCCTGTTCGGTACGTCCCCGACGAGGGCTGTCCCCAAGAAAAGTGGAGAGTTGACCGTAGGAGATTGGGTGCGCATTGGCAAAACCAAACGCACTTTCGACAAAGGTTACTTACCTAACTGGACCACCGAATTGTTTCGTGTCACTGGACGAGTGCATGGCCGTTATCCTGCCGTCTATAAATTGGAAGACATGAACGGAGAAGTGCTCAAAGGAACGTTTTATTTGCCCGAGTTACAACGTGTCACCAAACAAGAAGACGACGTGTACGACATCGAAAGCATTCTCCAACGCAGAACCCGTAAAGTGGGCAAACGACGTGTCAAAGAAGTCAAAGTACGCTGGAAAGGATATACACCCAGTTTTGATTCTTGGATCGACGCTTCGCAAGTCATCGACTATAAAAAGAAGTGACCATCATGCCCTTTCACACAGACGCAGCTACGTCGACCACTCCTTCACCCAGTTCTTCTGCGCAAGATTTACAAAACAACCCTTGTGGGTGTGGTGTGGAGAACGTGTGAATAAAACGCAAATCGTCTTTTTCTGCCAAATCTTCGTGGTGTATTGTGTCATCGGGGGAGCCATCGAAAATTTGAATTTGCAATTGTGGACCATTTTATTGAGCAGTTTCATCGGTTACCTGCTTCCTAATCCCTCCCTGAAATTCACCTCGAACGGGAACCACGGGAACCTTGTGTCCAGTGCCAGTGCCAGTCACCACTCCAACATCAACCACAACCAGAACCCCAATTTGGGCGGAGACACGCCTCTGACGTCCAGTAACCCCTCGGACAGCCACAGAACTCTAGAATTATGAGTCACCAAAACCAATTTTATTTAACCTTACCCAGTGACAGTTCAATGGAGGTGTTTCCCCACAACACGTTGTGCTGTTACACGGCGAAATTACCTCAGGCCATCCCATTAGATCACGAAGCCCATTGGGAAGTGGCTTTAGTAGAAATTATTCACCCAACACAAATCAAAAACATCACTGAAACTCAAAACACGTTTGACGTCGAAATTCTCGACCCAAGAGTGCAGCAAACCATGATGACCACTTCTCAACATAAATCACTTCCCAAAACCCCAATACCCCGCAGCAGCAGTGACACTTCTCCTCCTTTTTACGTTTATCACTTTAAAATTAACTCAGGCCATTAGTTTAGTTGTCAACATCTGGTGGAGGTCATCGCTGACAAATTCTATGCAGCATTTGACAAACTTCTGACCGGACTAAAAAAATCGTGTCACCATTGAGTTCCACAAACTGTCTCACCGTCTACTCATCAAATTTGAAAGTGAGGAAAAAAGTATACGTATTAATTTTGCTCAGAATTGTATGACATTTTGGGTGGAGACCTCAATTTGGTCACGGATAAAAAGACCAAAAAGATTGAGAAAGCAGAGATTGACAACAACGGGCATTTTGCAAGGTATTTTCGTTTCCCGGTAGAACTGAACCAGGGACTGAATTTGATGTTGGTGTACTCCAATGTGGTGGAGTACAACGTGGTGGGATACACCTCCGTGCCGTTACTGCGTGTCATTCCTTTCAAAGTAAATTCTGCCACGGTCACTGACGAGGAAGGTGGAAACACTTGCCACATTCACCGCGAATTTGTACATCCTCATTATTTGCCTGTCAGCATGTCGTATTTGGACACGGTCAACATTGCTATAAAAGGAGATTTGGGACAAAATATTCCATTCACCAAAGGAAAAGTCACGGTGAAACTCCATTTTCGAAAACGGTTCTCTCACGACTCGTAAGTCATGTATCCAGTGTACCGAGGGGTTGCTCGACAGCGAGGACACGGCTTAGGAGATATGTTGAAATCGGCCTTTCGTTCGGTGGCTCCGGTGTTGAAACCGATGGTGACACGCGGATTGCACGCCTTGAAAGATGCTGCACTGACACAAGGCAAAGAATTTCTCCAAAATGTCATCATCGACAAACAAAACCCCAAAGAAGCCTTCATGAGGGCAGGCAAAAATGTCTTGCTACAAACGGGTAAAGACCTTTTGGGCCGACGAGACACACCTATAAATGGCCTGCACGCTACCGAGTCAAGCATTCAGCAAGGACAAGGCAGAAAGAGACGACGAAGAAAACACCCTTTCACCAGACTTCACACGTCTAAAGCTAGAAAGGCAAAGAATCGTTCGAGACTTAGACGTTTTCGATTATTGAGACACAGAAAAAAAATCATGCACCGAGAGTCATGCGCTTGTTCCAAGTCGGAACTGGATCTGTTTGCCATGCCACCTACCATGATGACGATGCAAGATTCCCAATGGGTGGAATTTCACCCCGTCTCCTCATTGACAGATTCCGCTCCCTTCGAGTTTTGAAATCAAGGGACATCCCGAAGATTACATCGATCTGAATAGCAGTTACTTGTATTTGACAGTCAAAGTTCTAGATAAGGATGATGGCAGAGTAGAAGACACTGAGAATATAGCTCCCGTCAACAATTTCATGCATTCCTTGTTCAGCTCAGTGGACTTGTACTTGAATAACAAACTGGTCAGCAGCAGCATGGATACTTACCCTTACCGTGCCTACCTGGAAAATCTCTTGACGTACGGAATAGATGCCAAGAATACTCATCTCAATGTCTGTGTGCTATGGGAACCTGACATAGCGAAGGAGTTTAACACATTAAATAAAAGCATTGACGGCTTTGTGGAAAGACGAAGAAAAATCTTAAATAAGAAGAGTTTAGAACTGATGGATCGTTTGCATTTGGACATGTGGTTGCAAGAGAAATATTTGCTGAACGGGGTAAATGTTCGCTTGAGACTGAATCGTAGCAGTGCCGCTTTCCATTTGTTGGCTGATAGTTCTGCCAAATGCAAAATCGAGGAGGCCAAACTCTACGTACGACGCGTGGAAGTGTTACCTAAAGTGGGAAACGACATCAGTCAAACGTTGAGCAGAACGACCGCCAGGTATCCCATCCGACGCGTGGAAGTGAAAACGTTCACCATTCCGCGTAACCATCATTCCATGATCGAAGATCATCTGTTTCAAGGACAGTTACCCAAGCGTTTAATCCTTGGTATGGTCTTGAATTCAGCCTTCAACGGAGCCTTCGCTGAAAATCCTTTCTACTTTCAACACTTCGACGTGAAGAAAATCGAAGTCAGTCGCGATGGCAAGACCTTGTGTACCCGTCCTTTCGAACCTGACTTTGGTGACACAAAGATGAATTACTTGAGATCGTACTTGTCCCTGTACGAAGCCACCGGACAATTAGGGACCAACACCAGTCACGGCATTACGTACGAGGATTACGCAGGAGGCTATGCTTTGTGGGCTTTCGATTTCACTCCAGACCAAGGCAGCGACGAGGGACATTTCCACCCTATAAAATCCGGCCAGATTCGTGTGGAACTTCAGTTTGCAAAGTCACTGGACGAGACAGTGAACGTCATCCTGTATGTAGAATTCGATAATACCATAGAAATCAACAGTTTGAGAGAAGTCATTCTAGACTATTAGAAGCTATGGAAGACTGTTATCCCTCTTTACCTAGTGGAGAAACTTTGGAGATGGAATGTGAGGAGACAGTGGAAAAAGAATCTCAAGACAAAGACGACGAAGTTATGATGAAGTCAAGATGGCCAGAACAAGAAGCGCATTTAGTCTCCTCTTTTGCCAAACACTTGGTGGAAAAAATGACGGAATTGATCAAAAAAGAGTGCTATGGATGTCAAAACGATCATCCCAGTCAAATTCAACACGATAAATGCCTGATGCTAAGGCAAGAAGAAAAATTGGACGAGTATCTGGAGGAAGCTTGGAGTCTCATCTCGAAGTCGTGTTGCATCAGTGGTATAAAGACTTGCGTGAACATTCTTGTCCACCATTAACCACTCAAGAGATCGATCGTATCGAAGCTCTCCTGAAACAAAGTGAGGAGACGAAACGAAGAAACTGTTATTTGTCAGACATTTTCAAGCAAAAGGTCAGGATCGAATTGATGACTTATTATTACCTGTGAAGAAGAAAAAAACAAAACATGGATACCTGGGAACTTTATTACCTTTTGAAACACAGTTCGTATACGGCTTCTTGGAATCCTGTCGTCTATGCTAAAGATGAACTCCCTCATCGCAAACCTCAAGACCATCTAGCTTATGTGATCAACACGGACGACAGTCATCTCCCAGGAACCCACTGGGTAGCCGTCTACTTTCCTCAAGAAGGATGTGTGGAATATTTCGATTTGTACGGATTGCCTCCTTTGGAAGACGATATCATTGACTTTATGAGAAGAAATGCTCAGACCACCCGATTCAATGATGTGAAATTACAAGGCACAGATTCCTTGGTGTGTGGACAATATTGTGTGTATTTTCTGCATCATCGCAGCCTGGGCTATTCCTTAGAAAATTTAGTGACTCATTTTGATCCTCGTTCTTCTTCTAGAAACGATGTGAAAGTAGATCGATGGTTTTGTGACCATTATGCTTATCTTTTGTCTCAAGCTAGGAAACGTAGTGTCCATCAATGGCCTAATGACTTCCAACAGTGGAAATCACAATTTCATTCACAACGTTGTCAGCCCTGTTTAAAGTAGAGTGTGAATTGAAAAAAATGTTTGAGATTTGAAAAAAATGTTTGATGTTATATTGTTAGATTATTGTTAAAAATGTTAGAGTTGTTGGTTAGTGTTAAGTGATTTTGAATAAAAAATGTTGTGTTTTGAAAAAAATGCCTTCGTCTTTTGTTTGGCTATAAGAATGTTGATTCATGCTCTTTGACTTCTTACTATCCCTCTCATGACACTCATTGAACGTTGCGGCTCGAAAACCGTGTGGGGATGTTTTCCTTCACGTCCGCGCTTTGACTTTAAGAACCGGGGAAGTTTCCAGTCTAACCATCCATTGTCGACTCATCCTCCTACGAAGATGTGCTCCAAACTAGCTAAGCTAAACGAAGCCTACGTGAATTTGCATAGGGTCAGACACAGTCTGATATCGAAGCCAGAAGAGATAGAGAAGGTGAGAATGTTAAAAGTCACTGAAGACCTGATCGAAGAGCTCTTCAGAGAAGAAGTGAACAGGGAGAAAGAAGAATGGACAGAGAAGTACAGACTTCAGAGACAGCAGCAACAGCAACAACAGCAGCAGCAGCAACCTGAACCTGACAGAGGCTTTGTCGATTGTCGTATCGACACCAAAGAGTTCTTCTTCTCTTTCCGAAGAAGCAGACCTATCGTCAGAAAGTCTATCCTCAGAGGACATCGCATTCTTAGAAACTAAAAGATTGCCATAGCAAACAAAAAAACAGCCATTTTCAGTGCTACCCAATACTCTAGAAAAGAAATAACAATCGATTTGCCAATGTGTGTAGGTAGAGTAGTGTGAATATAAACACTCTTTATGATGTGAGTGTATGTATTTGTGTATAGGATTGTGTGTTTGTAAGTGCTCACGTACGTTTGCGTGGATAGTAGATTAAGATCATGTTTTTTTTTTTTTTTTGCTGTTTGAGGTGTGGGGAGAGTAGATTTGGGGATGGATTGGATTGCTTTGCGTATGTGAATAGTATATTATTTGTTTAATAAATTTTTTTAGAATAGTGATTGGTAGTATAAAAAAGTGAGTGTTTCTTTTAGGTCCGCGCGTTGTTAGGTTATGATCTAGGTAAGATCAATTTTGTTTTAGGGGGATGTTTTCCTTCACGCACGCGCTTTTAGTATAAATTGAAACTCGCTGGGCAGTCTAGCTACCCTGTTCATTCGTTGACAAGACAATGAATACCAGAATTGTGAAACTGCTAGAACTCCAGATGCACCTGGAGGAGGAAAGAAGAAAAAAAGAAGAGGAGGAAAAGGAGAGAGGAAATTTCAGAATCCCAGAGACAGAAAATTGGGATTCTGAAGCCACTTATCCCGCGTCTGCACTCCCAAGAAGAAAGGTAAAAGGAGAATGGGGAAGAAGATGTGTGTGTGGTGCAAGGCCTGGAAGGTGCCATCATTAACCAGGTGTCACTGGAGTTCAAACACAAACAGCCCTTTTCAGGGCTACCCAAACCTTTAGAAAAGAAATAACAATCGATTTGCCAATGTGTGTATGTAGAGTAGTGTGAATATAAACACTGATTCTTTATATATTAGTGTGAGGGTATGTGTTTGTGTGTTTGTGTTTCTCAGCGCTGATGTAGGTTTGTGTGAATAGTAGATTATGGGTTTGTTTATTGTTTTTTTAGCGTATGTGGAGAGTATAATTTGGGTTTTGTAACGGTTCAAGTACGTTTGTGTGGATAGTAGATTAGGATTTGAATCGAATTTGATTTTGATGCTTGGTTTGTGTAAATGGTAGATTTTGGTTAGTTTATTGCTGCTTCTCGTATGTGTATGGTAGATGATATGAAATGAGAAAAGTAGGGGATGTTTTCCTTCACGTCCGCGCGTTGTTCGGTCATGATCTAGGTAATATCAATTTTATGTCTTAGGGGGATGTTTTCCATCACGTCCGCGCTTTCACTATAAGAACCCACAAAGTTTGATGTTGGAACCATTCTAAGGAATAACTGAGACAACATGACTCGAGTATCAGTTGTATTTAATCTATTGAGAGACATCTATTTTTGGATAATGGATGTAGAATATGTTGTAGGAAGAATAGAAGAGGAATGGAGGCATGGAGATATGAAAGACTTGGTAACCAGTCAAGTTCAAGGCCTAAAGACAGCAAGAGATATCATAGCAGGTATGATAGAAGAAGAAGTCAATAAGTCAAGAAGCTTCATTAACCCACCTTACTTCAGAGTGGGAAGTTTGAAGGAAGCACTGGATCATGTCATCCAAGTCCGGTGCTTCCTAGAAAAGATATTGTACTGGACAGAGTGGAGGAATGTAAAATGGGGGTTGGACAAGATGAAGAAAGGGGAAGATCTGATGAGAAAAGTAATGGAGGAAGAAGTAGAGAAAATTAAAGAGATGGAATAAAGAAAGAAAAGATCAGGAAAACAAAAAGAAACAGGCAGATTTTGAGAGGCTCAATCAGAATTGGATCAAAGTCCAGGAAAACTTTAGAGGAGAAAAAGAAGAAGAAAGGAATAATGGAAAAAGTGAGGACTTGGTGGAAGAAGTGGAGGAGTTAGAAGAAGAAGAAGAAGAAGAAACTCAAAGGCCCTTTTCAGGGCCACTCATATTTCTCGAAAAGAGACTGACTTTCCATTGCCTACCCTTTTTTTTTCTTTAAAAAAATAGGGTCCCAACCCTATTCCATTTTCCCTTGAGGTTCAACAGGCCCAAACGTCTTTTTCTTCCAATGTTAAATTCCATTGAGGCTAAACTTGCCCAGGGTTTTTTGCCCATGTTAAATTTCCATTGAGGCTAAACTTGCCCGGGGGGGGTCTGTAATGCTAATTCCCATTGAGGCTAAACTAACCCCCTATACTACTGAAATTATTAAATTGCTTCTACTTACATTTGCATCAAGATAGACGGCTAATATAATACTTCACAAATCTTCTCTTTATTTTCATAACCAGTCACTGAACATGTGAGATTTTATTTCCTTGAAATGTTATGACTGGTGTAAGGGAGATAACTGAATGATATACATAAGGTGTGGTAACCTCTAATACAGTATCCATGTGATATAGATAAGTTCATGAACAACCTGTATTAACTTCATTGCAATTAAATTATCTCAAAATACATTACTGATAAAGTGAGAACCTAAGATTTAGACTCCTATATTTAGTGGAGACCTCAAGAGTCATGTAATTTTAATTTCTAAGATGACGCAGCTCTTTCATATCACATAGTTCACATTTTCTACAATGCCAGCATGTAGAGTGCAGCCTTCCAAAACCATGCAGATATCATCTCATGCCAATTTGGATTCTTGCGATGGGATGCAAAGTTTCAAGAACAGTGTGGATTTGAATGGAATGAATACGCACTGTGTGACTAAAATGGTTATCATTATGTAATGTTGGACCAAACATGGAAATTCCACAAGAGCAGCATGACAGAAAGAAATAGGATTAATTGAAAGTCGATAGTAGATTACAATTGGGCTTATACAAGTGCCAATGGGAAATGCTGACTTAAGGAAACTGTTCTTGTTTGTTGGTATTCACTGCTACTTCAACAAAAGGGAATGCAAGAGAACTGAACTAACTACATGAACAATTTCAAAACAGGAAAGTGTAAAAAAAAGGACAATCAGAGCAGGACAATTCAAATCAAAGTGGGAAGAAATACCATATCCACAATGAATTACCTAAAAATTACTCATGGCAGAACATCCCACATGGTACATGTGATCTATCTACAAGTGTACTTAGAGTGTTCCCTATCCTGGTTTATGGCATGCCTTACAAGAACAAGATAGCTGTTTTTGTACACATGATTTTTCATCTTTTGCAGGTAAAATAGCCAATAATTGGCCAAAATCAGCTATATTATGTTTACATAACTTATTTTGTTGCATGCATTCCAATCAAGGGGGTAACAGCACATACATAAAGGCATCAGGTAGCACAAGCCTATATCTATCATAGTTATAGTTATCAAAAGTCCCCATCCAAAGCCAACTTGTGCTATTTTCTGAAGCTTTCATACATTTTATTCTTAAAGAATTTTCAATATTTGACCAAAACTGTTCAGCACACATTTGTTTTCCTACATCGAACTAGTATAGTTCATAAATGCCGCCCACATGTATGCGTTTCTATGGATACACTGTGAGGCTATTCTTTCCTTTAGGTATCACGGTACCAATTGTTTTTCCATATACCTCAATGCTAATGTTTTGTGAAATAAATATACTTTCTGCCCTACTTGGGCATGCATGTCACACACTGTCATATAGAACAATGCTAGATTGTCAATTTGACAATGACATAACCAGGTACTCCATTCCATTTAAGAGAGATAACTCTACTGGAACTAGACAGGGGTAAGAGTTATCTAGTCACAACAAGCACATTTTCAGCCATGTGTACCATATTTTAAAAAAATCATAAAAAATACAAAATATGATCTAGATAGAAATTAACACAAACTCACATGTTGCCAAGGCTCAACATTTTTTAAGCCAAACAGAAAGTACAACTCTTACATAATGCACCAATCACAGCTAGTGTTGTTCTTTAATTCTGAATACAATGTTCCATACACCTTAAGCTCCGCCCACTTGGACTTGCACAATTGGTACCGTTATACCATATGTTTTTAGCGACGAGTTATGTTGGTTTACCACACAATATCATCATTCTCACTAGCAGAAAAGCTTAAGTATGTAACTCATAATATATACATACACACACATTTGTCCTGTTTGGTTACATACTGTATACTTACATGTGAGTGACGTTTCTATTTGTGTTCTACACTGCATTCTTAGATGTTGTGAATGACGCGTTTTCGTTGTGAACTATCTTGTATAAATCGAGGTTATGAGTGACGTGTACTGTATGCATCCTTCAATGTCTACATAGATGTTATTAGCGAAGAGTTATATTCGTTTACCACACAATGCCGTCATCCTCACTAGCAAACAAGCTTAAGTTTCTAACTCAGAATTGTTTTATAAGAAATATATATATATATATATATATATATATATATATATATATATATATATATATATATATATATATATATATGTTTAAATTACCAACCGATACAATTAAGTATCTTCTCTCAAACAGTTGTTGTCATCCAAAACACTGCATTCGGAACATCCCATAAAGCCAGTCACTTAGGATATGCAAGAATCTGTTCTGAAAGATGAACTATTCCAAAAATGATCTGAAGAGCTATCTGAACAATTGGTTAACCAATTCTAAGAAAAGAAGACGAGAAATGAGGCATGCAAGAGGGATAAACAAACGAAACAGAATGTCCCACTAAATCATATAGAAAAGGAAAACGCTGATCTGATACCACATATCCTGACAATTGAACGATTAGGCTGAGTCACAACCATATATTTTTCTTTATTTTGAAAATGAAAACGAAGAAAACCACAATAGGGAGTAATACTAAACTGAAGACATGGCGGGACAAATTTGGAGGGGGACAAATAAGTTCTAGTATACTATCCTATTCAAGCCATCTTTCACATATCTATTTTTCTCCATCGTCAACATCTCCCACCAACATGTGTCGCTTACATGGTAAATCAACATTTCGGCGACCAATGTAGCCTGTATATTTTAACATTGTCCTTGCATCCTTCGTACGCTTTATATCTTGTCAGTTTCCCAACCCACATCCAACTACTAGACTCAGGTCAAAAATAATTTTAACACAATACTGATAAAACAAACATGTATGTGTTCTTATAACTGATATTACATGCACATGTTCAGAATGTTTGCTACGAACCAAATGCATCTGGTGTAGAAATTATGGGATTTAATAGCAGTAATTTAGATGACAACCGGTGAGTAGTCACCAAATAATATCCCATAATCAAATATAAATGGCGTCTTAGCCTCTTAACACACAGTACAATACATTGCACTATGTCATTGGGAATCTTTGTTCAAATATCACGAGTGTAATATATATTGTTTTGTTCTCATAATAGGTGTAAATTTACATTATGCCTGGAAATTATTGTATGTGCTTTTAATTTGTTGTTTACGGTATAACATTCAGCATGTTTTCAACAATTAAGACCTCACCAATATTACAGAGCTATGGTTTCATCGGTAGGATAAAGCCATTCATGTCGCAAAGTGTCGTTAGGATAGCAACGAAACTTAGAAGTAAACAATGTACTTGTTCGTCCTTCAACATAATTACTTGTGTGCGTCTGATTTGGATTTTTTAACGTAGATTTAAAGGTAACCGGTCACCCATATTGTACAAACGTATGATATTACTGTAGTTATAAACAAAACGGATATATTATGTATGCACACCATACAAATGTTTAATTAATCTTTAAATAAAAAATATTCGGCAATCTCCGTAAACAATAGGTAGTTTACGCGTGTCAAAACCGGATATGACGTACAGTTATCCCTTCTATTAAACTAGCCATTCAAGTTTTTAATTTCCCCACGCAAATGTCTATGTGACATATCGTACGATCGTGCTTTTGTGCAGCAAATATGGCACACTTGTTGCATACGAATGTAAGCAAAATAGTTATGATGGGGAAAAGGGTTCTTTCTTTTTCCGAAAGACCATGTTTACCAGAAAAAGAGTGGATTTAATCTGTGGGATCGAATAGGGGAGGGATGGGGAAGTTGTATGGTTTATGCCAGATTATAGTGAATTCGGCCCAAAGACAATGCGGCCCAACTTAACAATAGTTTGTACGTGTTATTTTTCGTCAAAAAAACAAATAGATACTATGTAAGATATGTTTTTGGAAAACAATTTAACTTAAACAAATTATCTTTCGAAGGAAATAATCATACGTCGTAACGTACATATTTATGAGAGAAAACACATACATATATTGCTCGTTCTAATTAAAATATTTATATACATTTTTTATGCTAAAGATATATGCAGTTTCACATCGACATTCTCAATTTAAATCTTCCGGTCAAATTATCAATAATGATTTGTAAAACAATAATACTTAAAATATCATATTCTACATAATACGTATACATTTTGCTGAGGGTAGTGTACATGAGATATTATAACAAATATACTTAATGTTAGGCTTCAGGTTGTAACACTGCTGCATACAATACACACTCGATTACACATCAGAGAGCGAGATAGATAGGGAGACTAATGGTGAGGATTTTGTGAGTATTAAGTTGCTGCAATATGAAGCTCTTACCAGTTAATTTTAATGTTTTTATTTTTCAAGTTTGTCTTAACGTGTGCTCGCATAAATGTAAAGCGTGTTATTGTTAGTCAGTATCGTCAATCACATTTGCTCTATTACTCCGTACAAATTAGAAAGGAAATAATTGTGTGCTTAATTTGTGCCCCACCCCCACCCCCCGCACGGAACAAAACAAATTGATTAAAATACATTTATTTGATAATTAAATGAAAGAAATTACCCTTGCATTGTTATCATATATTCTTTCATTTGTCATCATGCGAAAATTATTTTAAAGTATATATATATATATATATATATATATATATATATATATATATATATATATATATATATATATCCCCGAATTCCGTATATGTAGCGGATGCCGGTTTGCGTATACATCCTTTTAGTGTAACGTGTATCGCTTATGTCAAATAACAAAATCGCAAATGAGATGAAAATACCCGATTGCTTGAAGGCACCTGCCATTCACGCACGATAAGGTACATGATACAAACAGAACCAGATTGTATTGTATCCAGGTTAAATATAAGACGGCATCTTGCAAATAAAAATCATTATTTAAAAAAAAACAGTGTGAGTGTAAACGATAATCTTTTTGGTAGCATGGGTTACAAAATTATTATTTAAGCAAGTTATTGTTGTGAATAATATTTGCCCAGCAAACATCAATTACGATTACATATGGCAAACAAATAGAAGCCCGGGTGATAATCACAGCTGGCAGTTACCAATACATTCATTGTTTAAACTTACCTACATGATCACAAATACATAGGTTATTTTATTATAAAGCAAACCAACCCCGGAAAATGACTTTAGCATATTTTAAGTGTGCCGATTTTTTCATGTGAAGTCGGCCGCCAAAAGGAAATAAAGTTTGGTTTCTTTGGATCTTTTAATTGTGCCGATTTATTTTTTTATTTTAATAAAGTTTGCTGACATAGGTAAGCTAGCATTGATTCCTTTCTACCTGTATTAACAGGAATTTTCAAAATAAATTGAGACAATGGAACAATCAATGAAACAATGGAACAGTTTTGAAAGCGACACAATCTAGTGCGTCTTTCACGGATACCGATATATGGATAAAAAGTAAATTAGTTTTCATTAGTTTCATCTAAATATTCCCTATCCAGAGTTTATAGTGTATTTCTTTACTTTTCGACAACAAGAAGCATGTACTTTTGTCTTGTAGGGATAAATGTAAGTAATTTCCGGTTGGCGACCTCTATAGGTGGGAAATCGTAATTACTTCTATTTCGAGTAAATAAATTATTACTTCTTTTTTAGGCTTGATATTTTATTTTTGTTTTTGTGCGAGTAAACCTATTTACAATCATGTAATGCAAATATGATGCAGAAAAAAATGTTGATGTATGGCCGGTGACCTTTAACCAATTTTCAGTCATATCGCTACGATGTCTGCCGTGTGACAATGTCTAGCACTGAGGCAGTATGCCACATATATGTAGCATTATGTCCCACTCAATCGCAATATCCTGACACCAGGCCGAACATTCCTAACATTAACCTCTTAATGTTTTGCGCCAAGCATGGCAGCAGTTAGTACCATTTTTATACGTTTGCATTATCATTCTGCCGCTGATCGAGCCCACGACCTCCTGCATCCGAAGCGAACGCTCTAACTAGTAGGCCACCGGAGCGGTCTACCAGATCAGTTATGTAACATTTTATTAGAAAAAGCTAAACACTAAAAATGAATGTACAAATTAAAAACGTATCTTTAAGACGTCGTTTTTCAAAATATTTTCAAATCAATTACAAAAATTATTTCTCTTATCGCATGTTTATAAGGTATATCTCTAATGTTGATGATAATTAATACAACATTAGTTCGGTTAATCAAATGTGTACAACAAGTGGGCTGCTGTCAACTACATGATGTGCTGCAGGTAGGAGTAGGCAATTTCCAGCTTCTCTCCCTCTCTCTCTCTCTCTCTCTCTCTCACACACACACACACACAGACACACACTCTATCACATGCACACGTATATGATTTGAATCGTTCTGGTGTACCAAGATAAAATTATATCAGTAGAATGAAATCAGGCAGGGGTATGACAAGACGTTGATGGGTTTATTTTTAGTTAAAACATGTTTGTTCGGAATGTAATGAAAACAAAAACTGGCCATAACAATTATATCAGTTGACAAAAATATCTTTGTGTCAATAGTCTCATTCGAAAGAAATGTCATGCTCCGCCTCCACTCTTCATCTACTGGTCCGACACGTTTAAAATCCTTAACATAAGTTCACCTTTTGCATGATCTTGCAGCTGAAACGTGCGGTATTAAAAATCTAACGTAGTTGAAAATTTACGATTGTGTTTAATATCTTATATTAATACAATTCAGATCCAAGGATGCGTGGAGTCGGATTTCTAGCGTGGAGAATTCTCCTCGGTCTGACATTCATGTCACACTTAAACAAAGATTTTTCTTGTGAATCGATAGTTCACAATACTTACAATGGCTGGGTACAGAATATCTCTGAACACCAAATGCAAGGTACAATAACTGATTATACGAAACAAATATTGACCCGTTTAGGGTTACACCAAACAACAAAGACAAAGGAGTTAAGCCCTGGTAAGTATTAAATTTGCACACCAAATCATTCGTGCACACAAACGACAGCGCTAAAATAAGAGCAAAATTTGCATTTACTTGCGCTTCAGTCATATTCTGTATTATTAATTAATGGCTGAACCTTTCGCAACGTGCAATTTTAAAACCTACTAAGACAGAAAATAGAGCCGGAAGCCATACTAAATTTGTTTTAATTTAAAATCACATAATGAAAATATGTATCGTGTAATTGTACCAAAATATCAGCAACAAAGCAGTTTGTTACCTTGTTTTGTATCATCTTTTATCAAACAATGATGCGACATTCAATATTCATTAAATTGACATCGCTGCTCAAACGGAGAGTGTTCTTGGTGCCAACTCAATGCTTTGTTTGCAAGGCCATAATCCTGAAGAGACTGACATGCGTTCTATCAAACATGCTTCATTTAGTCTTTTGAAAGCATGAGTTGCCATAATATATCCAAATGTCTATCATAGGAAAGCGATCGTCAACTTTGGCCACTGATTTATACATATTTGTACAAAGTCCACTGCACACTTGCTATGTTACTTGCGCCAACATTTGTCGCGGATCTTTATATGCCTTAACCAATTGGTTCACGCTCTGGCTCGTAGATTAGAAACCAATAAGACCCCATCCCTATAAATATACATAATTTATTGGCATGAAGAGCTGAAGATATTTATGAATCCAGTATTCTCCGCAGTGTATTTCATAGCTTCTTGTAGATGAGATCCGAAGTCATAACGTATCAAATGATCATATTTGTAACCAATAGACATTGCCAGTGGAATTAATTTGTGCTGTCAGCATAGCTTCACGAGCGCGTCCTTAGCCACAAAAGGCTTGGTTACTACATCTACACCATCGTGATGCCAACCATATCGCTATATACACACCTCCTCTACATAAAAGGGTCAAAACATTCATGCAACTAGAACAAACAATTTGTCTCATTATTCTCGAATTGCTTATCACAGGGTCATTTATTACTTACCCATGGTAAGTTGCCTAGTATAATCTGTGAATCTCTTGCTCTCCTATGGAGACTTACTCCTGAATTATAATTGAAACCTTGTTTTCAAATATTAGTAAATGTGGATGGTTTGCTTAATTTTCTATTAACTATGAACAATTTAATTTCAGCTATCATGCCTAATCCCTCAGTCCTAGCTCTCCCCACTCTCCCGCATTTTATACCTAAAACACATGTCATATACTAATCCTCATGAAGCATATGAAAAAATGGTTACCATCTCTACCTGTATAAACTGCGTTCCAATTACAAGCTTACAGCGCCATGCTCCATTCTCCATCTCTGTCGTCACTTCCAAGTCTTGTATTCATTATCGGAAACCTTCTTTGGCATATATTTACTTGCAGGTAACATCATCCAAGTACGATCCTCTAAGTATGTTTGCGTCTGTCTGTAAAAAGAAACAGAGATGGCTCAGTAGTTAAAGCACAATGCATGCAACCTAAGAGATACAGGTTCGAATAGTTTGCAAATCAGACCAGATTGGCAGGCTTATTTTGTTTGTGCCAGACATTCCTTCTGTTAACCGAAGAGGAGATGAGCAAAGTGTTTATTTGTTGACCGGCCTCAAAGAGATAAATAAATCCCCACAAAATAGAATATCAGCTATGGCTCTCTCAGTTTTATGTTTTTCCCCGAATCGGGATATGTAACTACTGTAGTGGAACAGTAGTGGAAGAAAGCATACGCCTCTCTTCAGTCACCCAGATCTAACAAAATGGGATATACGAATTACATTAGCCAGTTCATTTGTGTTTGTGTATACTTGTGAATATTTTCTCTATGTTTATGTAAAAAATTAAAACTTTAGATCACTATTTTTTGACAGTGTATAACCGATGGTATAGTAGGGTGTCTATGTACATGTGTATGATAGTATATTTGCTTTTGGTATGAGAGTTTGTGTCGATTTCATCTTCCTTCTTTTACATTCTACTCCACCCTGTGTTTTTTCATATGAAAATATTGCTTGCGTTGTTGGTGTTGGAACAGTAATCGCATTGATGCTGCTGAATAGCAAACAAGCCTAGATGTATTGTTAGATTATAATTGACCCTTATGACCCTGGCTGACTCTAGTGACCTTAGAATTATATGGAGTTCTTCGGGCAAGTTAAATCATATCTTAAATTCCCGTTATTCCCCATACCACCTCATACCGTGTTAATTTACAGTCATGCCTTACGGTGCCTCATCCTTTGTTAAATTCCCAGTATGATTATGACTTCAATATCCTATATTAAATTCCAGTTATGCCCTCATGTAGCTCCCCTGTGTTAATATATGGTTTGATGTTAAGTCCAGTCGTAGTGCACACAAGAAGTTTGTACAAATACATCACACAAAATGTATTATGCATGTTTACCTTACAATTAAACAGATATCCCATGTATTATTTTCTCCTGATCTTATTTAAGACAGGTAAAAGAAGACCCTCAAAAAAAAAAAAAAAAACATGAGGTATTATTTCATTTCATGAAAAGGCGTGAAAGTATATAATACAAATCAAGGCATGTTTGTAAATTTAACTTAGAAAGAACATGGATTGCTTTACTTATGCACTGGAGACAATGCATTCTAAATATTGAATATTTTATCCAACTAAAATTTAAAGGTAAGATCGATAAGGTATATAAGGTGTTTTATGCAATGCTACATCAGCATGGTTAGTGAAATGATTAATTGGTAAGATATATAACAAATTGAAAAATATCAATTACGCGTGGAACTCCTGTTTCTCATTAGTACATTTACTTTCTAAAACTGCAAAAGACGGTCCTCTTATCCCACTGTTAATAGAGACATGTTAAATTTAAGTGTTCTAAGATTTTAGTTAAACATAAATTTAAACGAATATAACGTCGTTTTCATTGTAGCCAAATTTTAACGCAAATCTTTCTTGTTTAAAATTTGTCCTGCCCCCATGATTTTTTTCTTCAAATTCTTAACCTTTTCCGTGCGAATGTTTGGAACGAAATGCTTAGTCATAACTAATGCTTCGAGAATATGTATATATATGGTACATAAGTCATCATCATCATAATCATCGTCAATCCCTTAACTCAATAGGTCGTTAGTCTAACTATATCTAACTATACATATGTACATGTGTATGTATCTGTGTATGCATATGTCTGTTCCGTGTAATGTAGACTGGTTCCAACTTACCATTTGTCTACCTTTGCCCGATGTTTAGCTTATTACTGGTCACGCAACATATATATATATATATATATATATATATATATATATATATATATATATATATATATATATATATATATATATATACACACAGACAGAGAGAGAGAGAGAGGTAAGATATATGTGTTTGTATCACTTTGACTGCTACTGACCATTTATTTGCTTCTTTCTGATGTTTCACTTGTCACAGGTCAAGAGAATAATTCCGGCAAATCTGGAAATGTTGGAGTTAAAGGTCCTGAAAGTAAACAACCATCCATGATAGCGATATTTCACATGCCAAAATAAGAGTTCCTGAGAGAGATGCTTTCAGCACGAATACGTCAGATGATCCTTTCTTTCTTTCTTTATTCTTCTTTTATTTTCTTTTCCATTATAGTATAATATTTGTATCAGTTAAGCACAAAATAATTACCGAGCTATTATATATATTTTTCATAGGTCCTTATTTTTCCTTTAACATTTGATTCAGTTGTCAGTTATAGTTAATATATTCACAAGATCAGGGCAATCAGACATCACGTTCACCTGAGAGTCGTGCGACATAACAAGCGGAAAGTGTTGGGGTTTTAATGAAAATATGTATATGTTAGCCACTTACATCAACTGGCAAAAGAATATAAAGACATTAGAGGGTCACCGATAATAAAATAAGCCGAGTAAGATCCCTACAGTAAAATTAGCTGCAAAAAACCTTGATCAAGTCTGCCACCTTCACAAACGCTTTAAAGTCAAGGAATGGTTTGTCATCTTTGCTCCAGGAACTGTTTGCTTGGGTTTTTTTGACGGGGGATCTTTGAAAAGGATGGGGTGGGGATATGTTGTTGCTCTTCCTCCTTTTGTTCAAACAAAGGCGTTGCTCACATAAGAAACTATGGTAGCAATTTGTAACGCACATTAAGTTCTTGTCTGAAAGCCTCTGATTGTTCCATCACATATGGTTTTCTTGTCTGAACGGGTCTTATAGTTTCAAAATTGTCTATAGTACTGAGATGAGCTGAGTTCATACCGAAACAACCGAATTGATCAAAATACCTATCACGTATGGTGATGGATCTGAACTTCCAATCGTAATTAAACATACATGGACTGATTGAAGTGAAAACTCGAGCTCAAACTCAGACCCGAACATGGTATTATACCAATTGCATACAAACTTTAATGTTGTATGCGTATCACATCTCGTGCACTCGTGCTTCGTTTGAGAAAGTCATTTGAATGCAGTGTCCCATCTCCTCTTTATATCATTAATAATAACGAGAACAAAATATAACTTTTAACTTTAAGTGCACATGCAAATGTTTATAAAAACGGAAAATACCTTTTAAATCATTTTAACCGAGAAAAGAAAAGATAAAAAGTAATTTTTAGATATTTTGATTATTAGTTGAAGTTATTTTGTAGATGAGGTAGAATAGAATTGTCAATAATAATAATACTGAATTTCTAACCTCGGGTAGTCACTGAATTGCTGAAAATAATTTCCGAGAAAGATTAATACACTGTTTCTGACGAAGGATGTTTTGTGACGAAGCATGTTAAATACTAAAGTATACATGTTATTATTTGGTATCAAAATGAAGACTTTGGAGACGGATAAATTGTTCTAACATTGGTTTCCATTTAAGTCCTCATAATCATCGACGTCAGAAATTATTTGAAAACGCGATTATCAACATAATGCTTCAATAAGGTCTAAATCCACTCAGTTTAACATGAACACTGTATATAAACAGGAAAACCAAACAACATCTTTATAAACTGACATTTAAACTTCAAACTAACATGGAGATCATAATATTTCTTATAATTTGATATAAACACTTCATATCAACATGGCAACCAAACTAATTCTGATACAAACAACAACATATACACTTCATATCTATTTATAAACCAAAATGCTTCATTTTGCATCTTTCAAACAATCTCAGCAAAATGATGAAACAATTATCTTTAATATGTTGTCCTGCTTTCAAATAAAATGCAAAATAGCTTCGTGTGTTGATTATAAAAAAATATTATTGATAAAAACATTTGTCTTAAAGCAACAGGCACACTAGATACCTTTCTTTTTACATTTGAACTTTCAGAGCCGATGAAATTTCAAGTGAGTGACCAATGAAAGATTGATTGTACGATTTATTTCCCTTTTTATTTCCAGCTTCACAGGCACGCCTTTCACATAAACTTATCCAGATATGATTCACAAATGCTATCGATTCTAATTATCTACATACTATAATAATTATATACGAAACTAAAAAACGTGACGAAATTTTAGAGGTACCATTGTTGACGATCTCACATCGAGCTTTCGTGTACAAAACGCAGGGATTATCAAGTAATGTTATACACAACAAATAATTGATAGTAGGTCAAAGACTGCTTATAAATGTCCGATATATACAGGACTCTATGCAATGCATGTTTCTTTGAAGAAACTATGACAATAAACGTTGCCCTACGGAAACTTTGACAATTTACGTCTTCCAATGAAAACTAAGGCATGATGCATTTCCTAGGTAATAAGAACCAGTCCAGAATATACATATATACAAATTATGTTATTCAACTGTACCCTTGGAACACAAATAAATCCCATATATCGAAATCTTTAAATGCACTATCAAATTAAAGGATAGAAAGTGTTCTTACGACTCCTCTGCCACCTGCGGCCATGTAAGGAAACTTATTAAGGAATTTATAGATTATGTCTTCTCAGAAGACTTCTTGTTTCACACATATGAAATCTGACCTGTCGTTGGTTTTATTCTTACCTTCGCTCTTTAACCCCTATTATTTCAAGACGAATCACCCGTGACATGATATTGTATATTTGTAGGTAGACACACATCAGGCAAGACGGAAGCAGGTCAGAGATGCCAAAGACACGAGCTCTATGTCAATTTCACTACGCTAGGATGAAATGTAAATATTTACAATATTACCGGTTAATTACATTATTAAATTCCATTACCAGGAATTTCTTTATTTATCATACATGTTTTCATTTATTTAATTTTCATAAATCCGTTTATTTTATTTACCATAAACTTGGTCGTATATAAATTTCAAAAATATATACTAGCGCTGTGTGCATTGCATATGAATATTATTGCTGGATTTCGCTACAATTGATAAACATGTTTTGGAGAACCATGACTTCTCAAGTTGATGATGCGGATAGGATTTAGATCCGTGTGCTTGAAGGCCAAATTGTGGTGAGATCAAAATTCTAACTGTTACATCAAGATATGTGACACAATGTACACACCACAATATATCATACGATGTTGCATGGTTCTTGTATGATCTTGGCTTTCAAACGTCGTATGTTGTCCAGTTTAAAAGGTATTTGAAACAGGGCTATAAATACGTCAATATTGAAAATAAAGAAGAACAAAAAGAAAAAACAAACGAAAGAAAACGTTATAAACATATCCAATATTGGTCATGAGAAAAAGAAAACGGTAAGAAGCATAATTGCATATAACTGGGAACTAACCTAATACCTATTTTGTAGCAATCTGTAAGGATTGCTTTTGTGCGATGGTAACAGTACATATAGGCAGGCGGACAAACCGGGCTTATGATAATTGTCTTGTTGCTTTGTTCTCTCTTGAATGTAATATATTGCGTTGAATGAAACACAAACGCTCTATACATGTGATGTTAACCTTGCCATAAATTTGGTTTGTTTGGCTCTTACTCTCTCGTTGCATCAAACTTCTCAGATAGCTTTTATGGATGAATATATCGTAAATTTGCGAAAGTCAATAATGAATATCTTAGGAATAAAAATCATGCGAAAGCAAGGAAGAGATTTTAATAAGACAAATATAAACTATCTGGTTGAAACGGTCGTTATCGTGGCAACAAGATAACATCTCGTGGCAACAAGCAACATAACAACTATGTCACTGCCATGCTTCCGTCATTTCAACATTGTATTTGCTTACATGCTTATACAAGTGGCAGGTCCGAAGGACTTTGTAACAGTGTCCAAGAATAAAAACAATAAAAATGAGTTACACATGATATGTAGATAAATACATTATGTTTTGTCTATAATTCCTTATTTTTAATGGATCTATCCATTGTAATATTCCTAATGGGCATAAATAGTGAAATCTGTTCATATTCCTATATTTACATCTATTTAGGACGTGGAATATCTCCCCTCCATGATACATGTCAAACTATTGTGCTGGCGAATGCAATATAGTGTCAGCGGATTTGATTCAAACAAAACATGCAAAGATTAGGGGTCTAGTGAGCGCTACTAATCCAATCATCCCCACACTTTGCTGTGTCCCAACCAGACTGTCACCAATAAATGCGATTACTAATATCAGCTCAACGGTGGAGCTACAAACTTGGACTAATATGGTAGTCGATACGTGTGGTTGCCTCTAGATAAATGACATCATCCTTGTTTTGCTTGCATGGATTAATTGTTCTTTGTTTTAAAAATATATAAAACAAACATATAACATTATCATGTCAGAAAAATTTATTTTGTGTACTTTACCTGTATATATATATATATATATATATATATATATATATATATATATATATATATATATATATATGCTTACACATCTTTAGATGAAAAGCTCTTCCATAAAGATGGTATGAAAATCACCACACAAATAATTATGAAGAAGAATTTATCGCTTAATTTCGTGTGAAGAATCAGCATATACGCTACATGCCCAATTTCCTTTTTGTTGACTTAATGTAAAGAGGCAATATTTAAATAAACGTATACTAAGTGTATTATTACCTCCTTCCATCATAAAACTTAATTAGATTTGTTAAAAGTCAAGTTTTATTTCCAACTCTGTGCCGTCGTCGATGTTGTAACTATTAGCATAAGCGTAGACTATATGCTCTTATATGACGGATGCATTATTTAAAAAAAGACTAAATATACTAAATTCTTTGGAAAATAGATTCCATCTCTGAATCAAGTTTTTGTTTTGCTAATTTAAAGAATTTTAAGACTATTGAAAAATAACTAAAGACATTTATGGCGATAAATGTCATAACGTTTGGACTATTTAGCTTTTGTTCTCGGTATGGTTGAAGAAATATGTGATATTTGCTTGAAACGCGTGATTAACGCATTCGGTTTTTTTGTGGGAGAAAAACGAACAATTTTGTTGCATTTGCCCGATTTTATTGTATTGTTAGATGTAATGTGTAACAAATACAAGTAGTATAATTCTTACGGAATATCGCACGATACTGGGTGATAACCGTTTATGTTTTGGTATAATGTTTTGACAACCAGTGTAAAACTATTAAATATTATTCACTCCGGGAAAATATCACGATCATTGCGATCAGAACATCCAGTAATTAAGGTCTGTCATAAAGGAAATAAATATGATATTATGCGAAGTATCGTTAGTAAACTGAAACTGCGGACGTGTCAGCGAATATGTGTATATGTGTATGTGCTTTATCTTATGACAATCTATGTAAATTTAGTCATTCTACATTCTCATCTATTTGTGATGTGACTCAAATCCCTTGGAATCTCTAAACAAAGAGGATTTACTGATATTCATGGTACTACGTCTGAAAGTGGCAAGCGTTTTGGCAGATTAACATTAGGGTAGATATGAACCTTGAATTGTCATTTGCAATAACAAAAGACGTTATTTTAATGATCAATTAAATATCAGCACTTTCGTTTTAATTGTTCTACCTGCAAATCTGTAGTGACAAAATAATTTTAAAAAATTCGGTTTCAGTGCCTTAAACTAGTATTAATATTGCAGTGGGCAATAATACGTCAGTTAGTCATTGAGATATTAAGTAGTGTAATATGACATGATAACAGTATAACAGGCAGTTCAAAATGACCAATACTTATGTTCCAGGCTTGTCTAACCAGCATGCAAGGGAAAAGACCGACGACCTTCAGATTATGCACGTATGGACTATGTACATGAAGTGAAGATTATGGTCGGCACATAAAGATAATACTACTTTACGAGCCAATATATGATACCATTTTAATCACAAAATACGGCCGTTATAAAAAGAAGAGAAATATTGGATTAGTAAAATGATTTGCTTCAGCGCATGTGTGGGGAAAAAGATCGACATAAATTCTCTAAAGTAACTGGGAGGAAAAAGTAGCTATAAGTGCGAAAACATTAATTATATTATTGGCAAATAATAATAATAATAATAATAATAATAATACTATTATTATTATTATTATTATTATTTAGATCTACAAAAAATTGAACTGCAATCTAAAACATTTTTTTTAAATTCTCAAGAGAACCTATGCATAATTAAAAAGCAACATCAATATGCAAACCTTTGAATGAAATATATTGAAACTCAGACATCAGACCTCAAAGTATTGTACTAAAATATAGTGAGATTCAGACCTCAGAACATCGTATTAAAATTAGACTCAGACCGCAATACACTGCATTAAACATATACAACATTATGAGAATATATGACAATGACAGTAAAGGAAAGAACCTGCTTGGTAATGATAATTCTACAATGGAATAAAAGTGTATGTGTAGTAACAATTCATGGTTTAATGTAATCATTCCATAAAACAAGTACCAATGGGTATGGCAAAGGACACAAATCCTACCCGATTAAAATCTTGTTAACATACAATCTGAAAGTAAATTCTGTTTTTTGTTTTGATCTTACTACAAAGTGTGCGCATTGATCAAAATTTCCTTGAAGAGTCTGATTTTGTTTTGTAAAATTGTTAATGTTTAAGATTATAAATATTAGACTTCAAATGAATTACATCGAAACAGTATATCACCATAATCACATTTCTCAAAGTTCAAATGTTTGCGTTTCTTAACAACAGCAATTTGGTTAGGATTTTTGTTTAACCATCTTCCGATATTTGTTTTTTTTAATACTAAATGAAACTTTTTCCTGTCCCAAGATACAGTTTTGACGAGATTTCACTTGCAATTAATTATATATCCTGTCTAACCAGTTAGAATGCAAAGCGTATTATTTGGCGTCAACAGGAAATACCGGTATATTGGGTTTTGATTTCACTAACGAGTAAGAACAATAATGTATTGCTATAAAGATTGCCAATGTCATGCGATATCTCGAAATCACAGACAATGCTTATCAAATTAACTCAGCTAAAATTAGTTAAATTAAAAAATAATTAAAACATATCTAATACTAATAGCCTATGTCATGTGTCTGCAATGAGTCCTACTTATGTTAATGTAAGTCCATCACAGAAGTTCATTTCGATAGAACTGAAATTGCAAAATTTGTATCACTTCATGCATGTTCAAGATAAAGAAAATCCGTTTTGCATCGTGATGTCGGAAAGCAGATAGTAACTTTTAAGTTAGTGTACAGTAATTATTTGACATAGGTTGTTGTACCTTAATTTTCCAAGGTGTCGGAGTGGATTTGCGATAATTGCTCTAGTTCTGAAATTCAAATGACCTTTTATCATTGTGGTTTAAGACGAGACTGTTAAAATACATTATAGGTACTAAATTGCTTAAGAAATTATTAAACAAAAATAGCTTGTTATTAATAGATGGTGGACACAGCTGGTACTTTAGAACGGAAATGATGGTCATTAATGGCGTAAACTGTCTGTCCATCTTCACTAGATCGCATGCTAAACTCTCTTACATTTGATTATGTATTTCCTTATGTAAAACCAAAATGTGATTAAACAAGTAAGACCGAAATGAAACCAAGATAATACAATAATAATACATTTCAGTTATCAAAGAAACCTTTTTCAGACGCCTATGATGAAAATATTTTGTACGATAAATCATTTATCAGTACAAAGGGTAAATCGGCGTATTTTCGTTAGAAAAAATTGGGTTATTCCAACCCAGTAAATCATCTCTTACAGCACCTAGCGAAAGAGACTCCCATTTAGATTTTAATATTGACGCAATCACCTAGGAGATATTAAATGAGAATACAATAATATTTATATGATGAAACTGAGTCTTTGCATAAAGAATGTGATTACAATCAAGCAATTTTATTATTATTAATCATCATTATTATTATTTTATTTGTAAATGAACACAAATACCACAAACAAGTTAATGAAAACCCGTCACTGGAAATGAAATTGAAAGTTTTCACATGAATTGAATTGAGGAAATAGCTAAGAATAATCAGTATGTATATGAATAATCTGATACCTTTCGCCTGAAAATAATTACATTTCAATTTTACATAGTATCCAAAACTCATTGAAATATCCTGACCATCGTTTACCTTTAAATTATCCAGGACGACTCATTATATCAAGTTTTAATACATATACTGAAAAGCTATTCAAATTTATTGATAGTATTTTATAACCTTTAATAAAATCAATTCCTTCACACATTATGTATGATAATGATTTCGTGAAACAACTGAAGTATTTTCCACATCTATCTGATACTTCAAGCCTATTACCAGTAGACTTGATATGACCATATATCAACATACTGCATACGGGTGGCATTTCTGTAACAGCATTAGTTGTAGCTGCATCTGTTTTATCTCCTCTTTCTCCGACTGTAAATGCATTGTCTTCTCTTTTTTCCAATTGCAACTGCATTCGTTTATCTCTCTCATTCTTATCTAATTGAATTTGCATTTATTTCTCCTCTTGTTCTATTGCATTTTCTTTTCCGCTTTTTCTTTCTAAAAGTCAAGCTTTCATAACTCTAATTCCAACTTGTATTTTAATTTTAATTCCTTTCCTATTATGCTAGAGTCTAATACAGCTGTATTGATTGAAACAAAGCACTTTAATAAAGACATTCATTTCCACCAAATACTGGACCAAAATAATTTTATTTCTTGTTTCGTTAGATCTGCACTTTTGATGACATTGTAAAAAATGCATGTTGATTTCACTGAAGATTTCTAAAATTTGAAATGATACTTGGGATTTAAAATTCTGAAACTAGGGGAATTTAAATTACCAGAATAAAGTCCTCTTAAATAATTTAGCAAATTGCGCATCGCGGACGAGCCATCAATTTTCTGTTAATAGTATATGCTCTTAAAATAAGTAACGGAATAGTGAAAACAATAATCTTTATAAAACTTAACAAATTGTTTATCTCCTTGAATACAAAGTGAAAAATGAGAACAACACTTACGACTTAACGAAATAAATACGAAATGTATCCAAGAATTAAGTATATCAGGTCCTATCAATGAAAAGTTATATGTGAATCTCAGTTCAAATCTCGATTAAAATCAAGAATAAAGGCGATGACGTCTGTAACATTCAGCGTTGTGATGATGTGTCAACTGTCTCTTGTTGAATTACAGATATAATTATTCCAGTTTTGAATTCCGAATATATTCTAGTGAATGTCTTTGTCCAAGAATTATATCAGAGCACGTTTGTATTTCCAGAGCGAAAAAGCACTTGAATTCAATAATCTGAAGACAAACATTCATCGCAAACTGGTCTCAACATAACACAGAATAACGTGTCAAATACTGTTAAGCCCGATTGAGAGAATTTGTATCATAACATCAGTGATACGAATACTTACTGCGCAAAATATGTACCAGGATGGTGGTCAAAAGTTCATCCTTCTGGAGAAAACAGACATTTGCTTACTAATTGACACATGCTTAATGGCACGTATTTCAGGTATGACCCTGGCTGAACCTAATGATTATCACTGAGAAAAATGAAATAAAACGTTATTTAACTCTATTATTATTTTTTACATTTAAAATAAACAAAAGAGACAAATAAAAAATTCATTCTGACCATTGTCAAATCGAGCAAAAAATGTTTTATTACAATATCATGTAATGGAGTAAAACGTAAAACAAACAATTAGTTTAAATATACATAATATTTTCCTGTACTTATAATTTATTCAACGATGAGCAAAGCCCTTTATCTTACTCAACATGAGGCGTTACACTCAACAATAGGTACAATATATAAAAATAGAATTAATTTCATAATACAATATAATTAGGCATTACCTAATATAGACGTTAGGATTAACAACTATTGGAGTCTCCTAAATGTATCAAATAAAATCAGTGTAAAACACTCCAGAAAAATAAATCAATTATTGATTTTATAAGACCCAATAATTTTATAGAATATTTAATTAAAACTCAACAGACATAAACTAAAAAAATATATTTGAGTCATCTAAATCTAACAGACGTCGGTGATCTTAATCTGCAAATATAAGAGAATATATCTTAGTTGCTTCAAAAGAAAATATGTATTTACTCTGCGTCATAACACTTACTGCGTATCAACTTATGTTATTTATTTCACAACCTGTAAAATTTTAACATGAAATATGTTGGACAAACATTTAAGCAAGATTTTAAGAAAACAAATAATCATCCCGTACACATAAACGATTATAAAGATCCTACGCGCTCTTCTAACATTTCAGTAGAGTTTAATACAAATCATAGCTCCTTACTCGATATAATTTCATGACAACATATATTGTGCATGGAGTTATGCAAAGACTGATAACGGAAAGTTACTGGATTCATAGGTTAGATTAACAATATCCTAATAGTCTTAGTACCAAGAAACTATATAAAATTATATAAAATTTAAATAAAATAATTGATATGTTGTATATCCATTATGAAGATATAATTGCATGAGTGACTCTCGCAGACATCGTAGCGATATGACTGAACAACTGTTAAAGATACGTTAAAAAAATACAAATCACACACACACACACACACACTATGAAACCCTACCTCTACCCATTATTGGAGAATTATGAAAATAATTTTCTACCAATATTGCAGTAGAATGAAGACATAATTGACACATACAGACCTCTTAATATGAAAACTGACAAGAGTATTTTTTCTGAATCAGTTTATGGTGATAGCTATCACACAGCTACGCAGTTCATGTGTAATATAGATTAGCGTAGAAAATGAAATATTTAGCAAATGGTAACTATTAGTTTATTTTACTTGTTTGAAACTGAAACATTCAAAATCTCAGAAAGACGTGTGTGTGTCTGCCTAGAAGTATAGAAAGAGACTGAGACATAAGCCTTTGCAAAAATATAATATCCAATTCCCTGGTCAGGAGGCGTAACACTTTTCCATCTTACCTCTATTTGCAATACGAATATATGTTCTGAAACAGGTTTGGTGAGTTACCAGAATGATGAATAAGAATTATCAATATTTGCAAATATAATGCACAGACAGACAGACGGACAGAAGGGTTATGAAACTCAAACTTAATCTTGTCATTGATTCATGATTTGTTCTTAATAAGAAAACTTTTGGTAATTAATTTGATTAGAGTGAAAATATACCAGTTACAGGTTTCCCGGTGGATTTCGATATAATGTCTACATTTATCACTTTCAATATTACACCTGAAAGAATTATGAACTGAACACTACAAATATAGAAAGACCGAGTCATACCAAAGGCTTACAAAAATGTTTGTAACAGTGGTTTGTTTGGCGCTCAGCATAAAGAGGTTAGTGTTAGGACTGGTCGGCCTGGTGTCAGGATAATGTACTGAAGTACAATGACATCAGTGATAACCCATACTTCCCATTTAAAGGACGGGACATCCTAAAATACGAACGTAGAACATCTGCAACATATTGGGAGGAACGAGAACGCTGTCCACTCCAGGATACCTCCCCAGTTTCATACTGTCCATCCGAACTTAAAACTCAACACACGGCATAGCAAAAGGTGATGAAAGATATCAGTACAACCATGAGTTTGCAAGATCTGACTGATGAAGGCATAATGCCCCAACTGCTACCCAAGGAAGAATACCAATTAGAAAACACGAGTTCAAAAGCAGCTACTGCAGCAGACAATAATCTCACTCATATACCTAAATGTAATTGCAGCCTGGCAGGGAAGAGCATTATTAATGCCATTAAACAAACATCATATCTGATCGTAACCAACACCAAGGCCTTTGAACTCATCAACACCTCTCTGCAAAAACAAACATAAAGTATAAGAGACCTCACAAAAAGCGTACAGGAACTAATGGCGAGAATTACTATTAGTTACCATACACGAAGACGGTCACATTCAAGATCATCACGAGACGCACCACGCGCCAACACCAGGGAGAATATGAATCACAAAACTGAAATAGAGGGCAATACACCGAGACAGAATGAACGTGTAAAAGGAGAAATGTAGTTGTATGTTCGGATTGCTTTAGTGTCGCCGACAAATAGAGAAAGAAATTTTATAATAAAAAGTATAGATATGTTTGTTTTCTTTTGATGATTTTTATTATTAGAGCAGAGTGTTTTCGAGCAATCTTCACATCAAGCAGAGGTTAATGTAACACTTACAGTCTCTACTGTAATCGATGAAAGTTCGCGAATCACTATAATCAACTACATATAAGACCACCAGAATTACTACATTACACAACTGATGTTTGTTGTTTAGCAAGTACATTTTTTCAAATGAGAAGAAAATTAATTATCAATAAAAAATATAATGGCTGCTGGAACTATCAGCTGAACACGGTGCATACAGTGTGTACATATACGTTGAACTACTGGCGATTTCATTGGATACATTTGCTAATTTGGCATGATAACGAGAAGTTCGATAGATTTTGGGTATTTGAGGAGATCGTATTCGATTACAGAAGATATTTAATAGATGTCATCGATCCTTATATAAAATACTGGGCTTCATTTGATCGAGCACATGTAGGTTTCGTAGGTTGCTGCCTTTGCTATTTATAATTCACTGAGCATGAGCATGGTAAGTCAAGTATAGTACACGCGTGCGGTGAGCGATATGACTTACCAAATTATGGTTGAGCGATGGAGTTTGAATACATTTTCAAAAAAGTAATTTCTTGACGATAATTTCAACAAATATATCCTTTTGTTTGGAAAAATCATTATATATGCATATATTTGTAGTCTCCAAAATAATTGGGCTTTTCCAACAATTGTTCAACTTCTCCAACATTCAACGCATTTCCAACAGTATTCCAACTTTCAACGATTTTCCAGCAAATTTCAAACTATATGGTATTTTAGGCCCGGGAACTTTTGAATCCAGAGCAAGAACGCCAGAATGCCGGTGTGCCAGCAAGGAGACAAGAGACCATCCAAAGCCTAGGTTCGTTGGGTATGTACAGCAGTAAGTAACAGCCAGGTTTAAGAGTCAAAATAGCAAGCCATGGGTGTCTACGTTACTTTATTTTAGTTACTTATATAATTTATTTAATATTTACTTTGCAATTCTATTTAATGCATTAACAATTTCGTATGTTAAGGAACTTTAAAATATACATAGTTAATGCTGTAATTTCAGTATTTAAAGTAGAATTGAAATCGCTTAGTATTCTAAAATAACAATTTCTTCACTTCTCATATTTCATTTAGGATCCATTTTCATGAGTTTGAAATATTTATATGTGTCAGTTAGTTCCTGTTCTTTGATAAGATTTGTTTGCAAATCCCAGTTGTGTAAATGTAAAAGAAGTGCAGTGAAAAACTACTTTTGGGTGATCATTGGTGACGTTTTCTCACCACATATCGCCCCATTCTAATTAATCGTGTGTGGTTATTGAATGAGTCCGATTTTCCTTCACATATCATACTTTTCCTAATATTATTTTTGCGTGGTCACTGAACACGCTTCTTTTTTCTTCACATACTACGCTTTTACAAGTATACATTGCGTGATCATTGGATGAAAATATGTATCTCCTCATATTACACGTATTCAGTTCTATAAATGTATGTATGATCATTGAATGCATATATTTATCTTCAAATATCACACTTTTTTAGACTAAACCTCTCGATCTGATGAACTTACATGCGTTCGTCGGGCAAACCTAATCCCCCCACCACCACATCCAACTTCAAATAGTCGACAGTTCGGACTCCGTCTAAGAGAAACAACTCTTTTATGTCAAGAAAGTCACATAACAAGTTGATCTACTTGATCTACTGCAGTCCTCCTGATTCAGGTCAACATTGTCTACTAGAATCTTAAGTGATAAAAGTCATTTTCTTCCCAAGCTTGTGTATTATATGAATAAAGACAATATTCTCAATAGCAACCCACCTTTTTTCATAGCCAGTAAGTAATAACAAGCTGAGTAGGAGTCAAGTCACATTGATAAAGAAAGTTGGTGATATTTTCCCATGTATATCAGTGACTGCAAGCAAGGATAAAGGACAACGGTAGGAGAAGGATACCCGAATACTAGACCTGACGCCAAAGTTTGCATCTTTGTCATCAAGACGCGTTTCCAGGAATCTAGGTGATTGCTGCATGTTAAGTATGTTGCTGTATAAAGTATTTGAGCTCTGCATCTTGAATAAATATGTTATATATGCATAAAAAGTCCGACTATGTCATGCTTTTAATCATATTTATTGCATAAGGTGTCTTTAGCAAATAAAGTGTCAGTGGTGTATATGGTTGTCGTATCGAAAAGTGATAGAAAAATAGAGCACCTAACGGCCAAAACCCGTTACAGTATGATAGGAACCAGGATATTTTCTAGCTTAGTGACTAGAATAGAGCTGAACATACATGGTCCAAACAAAATTTACAGAAGATTTTCGCGGATATTTAAGAATAAGCATAAACATTTTGCATGATAAATTTCACAACTTTTGGGATATTTAACATTTGGACTTTCTCTACCTTGAATGAAAAAGAGGATAACTCCTTACAACTATTGGATAATGAAAATATTTCGTACAGTGGGTGAAAATACTAAACCTTTCCACCCACAAGATGCCTTCATGCAAGCACAATGTATATGATAAAGCATTTAACAGTACATAAGGCGTAATTCCCTTTTTAAAAAGTTATTTCAACACCGTTAAATCATCTTGTACACAATCGAGTTGAAGAGACTTCCATTTTGATTTTAATCTTGAGGCAATCACCCAATAGATCTTACATGTGAATCATTAAAAGCGATATTATAATAATATTTATATGATGAAATTGAGTCTTTGCATAAACTAAGGAATGACGACATTAATGTGATTAAAATGGCTAATAAATCAAACACTGTTATTATTATTATTATTATTATTATTCAGGAAGATTATGTTAAAAAGGTTGAACGTTAATTAAATGAAGAGGAATAGCACAAAAAATGTAAGAAAGACAAGTCACTAGAACTTAAATTGAAAATTTCCACACGCATTGAGGAAATAGCTAAGAAAATGTATTATGTATATGAATAATTTTATACTTTCCCCCTGAAAATTCGTACACCTCAATTTTTCATATTTATCCAAAACTAATAAAACAAATCCTGACCATTTTTTACCTTTACATTTTCCAGGAGACATATTGTATAAGGTTGTAATTCACATACTGAAAACCTATCCAAATTTATTGATAATGGTTTACAATCTTTAATGAACTCAGTTCTTTCATACATTATTCATACTAGTGATTTCATCAAATTGTTGAATTATATTTCACAGCTATATGAAAACCCAATCATTCTATCAGTCAATTTGACATGACCATATTTAAACACACCGCATACAGATGGTATTGAGGCGTGTAAATGCTTTCGTGATTAAAATCCTAATATAAACACACTGTCTTCTTTCTGTAACATCATTTGTTATAACTCCATTTGTATCTCTTTCCTATATCTCCGACTGTAACTGCATTTACTTGTCCTCTTTCTCCAACTGTAATGCATATGTTTCTCGCCTCCTTATCGAATTCAATGTGCATTATTTTCGTCTTTAATTTTCTGAAGTGCAAGATTTCTTAACTCTAGTTCCATTCTTATGTTACTTGTTTAGGCTCGAATAAATAGTAACACAAGAATGAGTAAAAATATAGTTTTGAGAAATATAACAAATAATTTATTTCCCTGGAAAAATACTTTAAAAATGAAATATATGAGAAATTACGGTTTTCAGAATCAAATCCAAAAATAATACAAGAATAATCTACGAATAAAATTTTTTGAAGTCCTAATATTGAAACATTTTAATGATACCTAGTTCGAGACAAATCCAAGATGGAAGGCAGCGACGTATGCCGTAGCCTGTAATGTGTTGACGTCTACAGTTCCTTCTAGAAACACAATAATTTATCATCGGGTTTTTGAAATCCAAATAAACCTTTCAAGAAATGTCCTTATTCTATAATTCTATATGAATACATTAATATTTCCAAGGGAAACTAATTAATCTTTTAGAGTCCAAATAATCTGAAGAAACTTAACAAATTACTCAAAATCTCCACATTTCGATGCTGGACAAAACAAAAGAAAATAACTTCGCATCAAGTGTTTAAAAGCCCTGACTATGATCTTTTCTCTCTCTCTCTCTCTCTCTCTCTCTCTCTCTCTCTCTCTCTCTCTCTCAACATCACTATTAATACTAAGTATTTCGAAATTTCGGAAATGCCTAATTGAGAAATAGAGGATCACGTGTGCATGTTTACATGTAAAAGTCACTTAGCTCCTCTATGTCCTTGATAAGAACAAATAATTTCACTCCTAGAAAAGTTGTTTATTTGACCCTCAATTAAGGCCAGGAACTAAGTCAAAAATATAAATAAATTTTTATATTGTTAGATATCTAAGAAAATATCAGGTCAAACTGAATTTTTTGGAATTATCAAATATAAACAAAATTACATTACCTTGACATGTAAAAGCAATAAAAGACTCCAAAACAAACAAACAATCGCATCAAATCAAACACAAATTAAATCAAACATATGAAACACCATCTTGTAATTTAATTGTAATTTCTTTACTTTAATGGTAGTGTCTACTACTGACTTACTGATCTAAACAAAGCACTTTCATTTAAAACATTCATTTCCATCAAATACTGGACTAAAATATTTTTGTATTTCTTGCTTCAAAGATTTTGCCTCAGATCGATCATATTTTTCGATTCTAGGGGAATTTAAATTTCAAATATTCAGCAGAATGTGCATCCAATATGAGCCTCCAGTGTTACGTTGCGAGTCTATGCTCTTCAAATAAATAACAGAAAAGAGTGAAGACAACAATCTTTGTAAAATTTAACAAATAATTTATTTCCCGTGAATACAACGTGAAAAATGAGATAAAAATAACTCACGACCTTACGAATTAAGTCCAAATTGTATCCAGGAATTAAAAATCACAAGTTATATCAATGAAAAGTTTAAAGTGAATCTAAGTTCAAATCCCGATGAAATTCAAGATGGAAGATGTTGACTTCTGCGACAGCTAGAATTGCACTGATGTGTAAACAGTCTTTTGTTGAGTCACAAAAGAATTATCCCAGTTTTGAAATCAATATATATTCTAGTGAATATCCTTGTCCAGGAATTATATCAGAGAAATTCGGCACAACCTGGTCACAACATAATACAACTTGACGTGTCAAATACCTTAAGCCCGACTTACAGATGCTTTATCATAACATCATTTATACGACAAACTGTGACGCAAAACCTATTCGCTAATGGGGGTCAAAAGTTGATCATTCTAGAGAAAATATAAGTTAGTCTACCCGTTGACCTACCCGTAATGACAAGTAGTCCTGGTATGGCCTTGACTCAACTTAATGATTCTTACTCTTAGGAAAATATAAATAAAAAAAGCTGTTTACGAAATCTGTCTCTGATTTCGGAACATGATCAGCAACGAGATACAATGTTTCTGGTATTATGTATGTACATCGAAATTAAACAAAATAAACGATTAAACAATCAATTCTGGACATTATCAAATATCGTAAACAATATTATATTACAAAAGCATATAATGGAGTAAACAAATTTAAAACAAACAAGCAATTAAATTAACATAACATTATCCTGCACATATAATCTATTCAGCGCTAAGCAAAGCCTTTAATCGTACTCAGTATGATGAGTTAAACACAACAACAGTTGCAATATAGAAAATGTAATTCCTTTCAGAGTACAATATAATCAGATATTAGATATAGACTTTAATAGCTATTGGAGTTTCCTAAATTTGTCACAAAATAAATCAGCATAGAAACACTCGAGAAAAATAAAACAATTCTTGATTAAATAAAATTCAATAATTTAAAAGATTTTTAATTAGAACTCTACGTACAGATAATTAAAAAGATATTTTTCGTCATCTAAGTGTAACAGACGTCGGTGAATTCATTCTACAAATATAATGAAAATTTCTTTTTTAGAAGCTTCAATGCAAAATATGTATTTTCTCTACGTTTTAACACTAACTGCGTATCTACTGATGTGATGTATTTGATAATCTGTACATTTAAACATGCAATATGTTGACAAACACTTCAGTAGGTTTCTAAGATAATGAAGTATCATCAATTTTATATAAACAACTATAAATATCCTATTTGCTCTTCTTATACATGTTAATACAGATGATATCTTCTTGCTCGATTTTATTTGATGATAATATATGTTGTGCATGGAGAGATGCAAAGACTGATGACGGTGAATTTTTTTAAAAAGAACTTTCTTTTTCTTCTACTTTTGGGAGACAGAAAGAGAGATCAGAGAGAGAGAACAGGGGAAAATACATCATAATTTTATAAAAAGGGCCTATTTGTATTACCACGAAGGATTAGTCTTACATCCTCCAGTTCACAAAGGGAAAGTCATTTAATAATGTCTAAAATATAAATATCGTGTTAAGGTTACTGTTTAATTAAATGTTTCGTTTATTTGTTTTGTCCTTCGTTTCTTTCATTTGCTACCAGTACATTTACTGCTACCAGCAACACCCCAAATACACTACTGCTACCACCAATATTCCACTACACTATTGCTAACACCAACACCCCAGTACACGCTACTACTACCACTAATATTTCACTACACTACTAATACCACCAGTAGTTCACAACCCTAATGCATCCACCAACATGTCTAGTACACACTACTGCGTCCACCAACACCCCGTTTTAACAATTGCTAGGAATTTTATTTTTGCGTCTATTTCTTTTAATTGGTAAACTTCAGATTACAATTATTATAATAATAGTCGTTGCATACGAATTTTTAACTTCCATGGAGTACATGTTGGGGAACTTGAACGCTGAAGGATCAAGATGTGTGATACACGCTCTTGTCAGCTGATTTTCAGGATGCGTTTTAGGCACCGTAAATGGAAGGCACCGTAAATGGCAGGAGCTGAGCCGGCGTCTTTGTCTCATGCAGGTGAACCAGGTCTCCCTTCTATATAGACGGGTGCTGAGAACGCAGACCTGTTAGACTTGGATATTGTTGTGCTCTGTCAACGTGTTGTTTTCACCCACCCTCTTCGTTAGTCGTATCATGATGGTGTTTGCCTTTCCATGGCTTCTGAGCAGCTCAGTATTAAGCGAGAGAGTGTTACTGGTGGTTCACCCCAGGTAAGTAAGGTTGTTGACTGCTTCAAGCGTGACACCGTCTCGGGAGTGTAGCTCTGAGACTTGATCCACCCATCTTGCCATCTGCTGCTCACAGGCATCGATCTTCTCTCTCGACAGAGATTTCATGGGGGCGACCCCTTTCACTGTACGGCCTAGAGCCTTCTTGATGCCACTGTATATAGCTTGGATGTGTTCGGACTCGGCACTGCGCTGGATTCGTTCACACAGTTGTTGCCACTACACGTTCCCACACTATCTAGCGATGCGTTGGGTATTGCTTCGGGCACTTCTGAGAACAGTACGCCTCCATTCATTAGGGCATTTTTTGTAAGCTTTTCTCTTTTCTTCGAGTATTGGTTCCATCCTTGCTAGTGTGCGTTGAACTAGTCATGGCTGGGCCGTTCCTTGTTGCAAAACGTGGACAAGGCTGTGCTGTAGATGGCACCCTAAATGGCGTTCCACTTGGATGTTTCATCGTGCTCTGGAATGTCCTGGAGAGCCGGGTCTAGGGCGGACGCATACTCCTCCACCTAGGAAGGGACCGACATCTCAGCAGTGTTTATGCGAGGGCGTCCTTTTGATTTTGAGCGGTGTAGTGTATGTATCTGTAGACGCACCCTGCTGCTCACGATGGCGTTGTCGGAGTCGCAGTTTGCACTGTTGTTGGTTCTGATGGAGAGGACGCTATTACGGGCAGATTGCCTAGGAATTACCAAGTCGAGCTGGTGCCAGCGATAAACATGGGGTGTTTCCATGACACTTTGTGTTGTGGCTTTTACTTGACGATGGTGTTTGTGTTGCACAGTTCACAGTAGTTGCACAGCTTTAGCAGTCCCTCACCGTTCTCTTTGTTCTTTCTAGTGCCAATAAGTCCGAGCCAGGTGGGCCATGACTCTTGGTCCTCACCTACACGGGCATTAAAGTCGTTGAGGATAAATAGTGGTTCGCCTTTGGAGCATCCTTTGATATGTTCGTCCAGTTGCCTATAGCACTGGCCCTTTCTCTCTTCCGAAGGCACGAGGGTGGGGGTCTCAACAGATGCCAGGAGTCTGTTTGTGTTCTTAAAGCCCGTTCCGTGCTGGTGGGGATCCTAAGGTGTAATATGCCTCCCTGGAGAAGCCGCTAGAGGCGAACATAGTTTCCTGGAAGGCAGCTAAACTTATCTTTAATCTGGTGAGTTCTCTTTCGTGGATATCTAGTGAGATCTCTATCGATGAAAGCCGTCTTCCTGGTGTCGTTCACCTCCCTGAGGTCGTCAGAGATGCCTGTGCACATGGTAAGTTGCAGGTTGCGAATCGAAGAGCTGGATTCTTCTATATCTAAAGTACTAAACAGACAGAAATTAGCAAATAGAATGGAAATTAGACTAGCGTTTGAAATGCATGAGTGTCTTCTGACGCTTTTCTTTTCAGTGTGGATGTTGTACAGAAAGCAGAGAGACAAGCATGCTAAATATGCACTTTCTACATAGGTGCATCTAATGGTGTCTGTTTCAGAGACACTGAGGACCATGCGTAGGAAGAAAAGGTGTGGCAAATCCTATCATGTTAACCAAACCAAAATCATAAATAATTATGACTGTGTTATATTAGTGAAAATAAAAATAAAAATATTTCAAAGTATGCTATGTCTACCATAGGATTTTGTTTTTCATCATGTGTCTCACACAGAAGATAAACCGACCTTACATGTTTACAGCCCACCAAGGTACCTTTAATGAATTTTACTTTAGAGACAAATGTGTATCTTTCTTGCTTCTCTCACTTGTTAACGATATGATTAAGTTTTATTCTGGTTTTGCAATATGTTTTCTATTGATTTAATTGTGTCATTGCCGTTGAGTTTCTACGTGTTGTACTTTTTATTTACCCGTGTTGATTGTAGTGATTAGATTTAATTGAAATTTTGAACGTGCATAGGGTCTATGTTAAGACATTAATGAACGTAACATTCCATAAGCTATATACATATATGCTTGCACATGTCTGAACAGTTATTTAGTAATATAATTATTAGTAAATATCTTTACGGTTTGCAGTTGGTGTCATAGAAGAATTGAGTGGGTTCCTATTCGAAGGGTTAAGTCATGTGAGTTCTTCTACGATGCTTAACATGTGCAATTTATCACATATGTAGTAGTAGCAATTTGCGTTTTCAGCAATTTACTAGGATATAAGTACATGCACCTGGACATTTACGAGTATAGATTCCTTTGTGCTTACCAACATGCATTACGTCTTCGACTTCGCTCTTGACAACATGGTATGCATGTATTGATCGTTGTTGAGAACAGACAAAACAATGATACAAGGCATTTGTATTTAAATGTTAATTCCGATCGAAAGGAATTGAAATGGTTCACCCGTTTAAAATTGCTTTACACTATTCAGTCAGAGAGCGAAAAGGAAGGTATTTTTTCTTCAAAAATATTATTGTACTAATAAGTGCTGTGTGTTCATGGAGTCTAATGTGTTTCTCACATATTTTATTTTATAAATGCATGTGTTATGACTGAATGCATGCATTTCTCTTCATGTATCAGACTTTCTTAAAATGAATCTCACAACATAATAAAGCTGTGTGTGTTCGTCAGGCGAACATACTTTTTCTGTAGATATAACGCGTAGTTTAGGAAGCGGTAAAGGGACAAAGCACTTTTTAGTATTGACTGCAGTTGTGGCAAGTTGTCTCCCTGACACATTTTAGACCTACTGGTTGTAGTTAATCTTATCTTTAAGAATTTCAAACGATAAAGCCGTCTTGTACACACGGATGTATACGACACGAATGAAGATAACGATACGCTGAATTATGGCTGTGATTTCCTGGAATAAAGTCATTAAATTAATGGAAACCTGTTTCAGTCAGAACCGTTAAATATTATATGACTCGGTCTAAAACATACACAATAAAAACGTCCACACAAAACATACACGACAAAAACAAAATGTGAGATCGAGTTTGTTTGTTTCCGCCCTCATATCTTTAAAAAATGCAACTAAAATATTAAAAGAGACATAATTGTTTTCTTGCTAAATAGATGCAAAGGCCGCAGCATGGCTCATGTCTTTAGAAAAAATAGTATTTCAAATTATTACTTCCACGTCAGCTCAGACGAGAAAATATAAAATTGTCCTACTAATAAATACATAATTGCCTAATATAGATTTGACAATAAATAACTGATTTGCCACTTAGTGTAAATAAAAAAAAAGTTAAGAAGAATGAGACAAAGAATAAATGTAGCTTTTGTTTAAATACCTAGTAGTATGTATTCATTATAGAAAACATCCAGCTGGTCTGCAATCATGAAACACGTGCACAGAAAACGCATTAAAAATCATAATTGGTATCTGCTGCCATCAGCTGAGAGGGCTCCTGTAGGATGTTTTACATATTGTTACACGCACACGGGTATTTACTTGACCGAGCGGTTGTCAAACCCTGGCGCGATTCTCGCTAGAAGTCATAAGTTTCCCCGACTTTCCAAAGAATTCCATACAACCTCAGTTGTAAATCAGAAAGCCCGACGTGTCCATTCTATACCTAAATTTTCCTCTAATTAATGCAAGACCACAGATAAACCAAGCTGCCAACTATCTATCAACCGTACATCTGCGTGTTTTGGCTTCATTATGTTTCCGTACCACCAACCGTTCACGCCTTAGAACATATATGAGTACTCCCTAACAATGGGAACTATTTTAACTCCGCCACTTTAGGCCAGTCAATGTGCTTTCCAGGCACATTTCGCCGATATAACTCCACCATATTCGCCCACATGGCGACATAAACGGTGTCTATCAAATCCCTTTTTATTTATGCCCTTGTGTAATTTACCGGTTTAATACCAAGTACTGTCCTTGCAGTCACGCTACCAACGTATACCACTAGATTTTAATATGTACTATTTTACGACAGGGACATTCATTCGGTTTTGGTCGGAATTCACTACTAGTGAACCGGGACATCATGGAAACACACTAACACTTCACTCCGTGACGTTTGCTCCTATTCATTAGCTCATTAGTTCGGGCCAGGAATATTTACATGGCGCCGAATTCCAATAATCAAACAAGTAATCACACAAATCTAAGAATTGCTTAAAACGGGGCACTACAACCAAGTGCACATACTCTAAATTTACTACAATATATTTGATTTAATTTTATCTGATTGAATTTACGTTTGATTTGATTTGATCGTTTGTAGCTTTTGGAATGACTTATTTTCTTTACATGTCAATGTGATGTTAATTTGTCTACTAGGAATTTAATACTTTTCAGAAAATTAAGTTTGCCCTTAATTATTCCTTAGATGTCAAACAATAGAAAAACAGTTTTTATTTTTGACTTAGTTCGTGACCTTTTCTCGGAGTAAAATCATTGGTTATTATCAAGGACATACAGGGACTACGTGATTTCAATATGTGAAAAAGATCACGTGATCCTCTAGTTCGCAATTGGGTATTTACAAAATTGCGAGAAACTTAGTAATAATAGTGATGTTTAGAGAGAGAGAGAGAGAGAGAGAGAGAGAGAGAGAGAGAGAAAGAGAGAGAGAGGGAGGGAGAGACCTAAGACATGTGGGGCTTTTAAAAACACTTGATGTCATGACGTTTCCTTATGTTGTAACCAACTATGAGTTTTGAGTTTTTGTGTTTAATTTTAATTTTTCGGATTCTAAAGGATTAATTAATTTCCCTAGAATTTGTTTTCGTGCTCATACAGTATTCTTGAACTAAGACTTTTCTTAAGAATTTTGTTTGGATTTTCAAAACCAGAGGTTTAATTTTTATGTTTCATACTAGGAACTGTATACTTCAGCACAGTACAGGTTACATCAAACGTCATCGCCATCCAACTTGGATTCTTAGTTGGGACTCGAACATGGAATCATTAAATTATATCAATATTAGGACTTATAAAATTGTATTCGTTGATGATTATTGGATTATTTTGGGATTTGATTATTAAAATGGTAAGTTCATATTTTTTCATTTTTACAAAATTTTCCAGGTAAAATTAATATGACTTGTTGTTTTCAATCTTTCTTGTGTTACTGTGTATTCGAGCCTAAACATATAATATAATAAATGGGGGCTCTGTTGATATAATATATCAGAAAACATTGTTTTCGTTTTTAAATTTGACATTTTTTTTTAAAATGTCATCAAAAGTAAAAAAAAACTTTCTTTCAATTCCTACACAGGAACAATTAGATACTTTCAATAAAGATGAATTGATTCAACTTGGCAGAAAATACGATCTTTCTGATTTAAAGGATTCCTTAACGAAACATGAAATAAAAAATAGTCTGGTTCAGTATTTTGTAGAAAAGAATGTTTTGGATAAAAGTGCTTTGGTTTCGATCAGTAACAGACTCTGACATAAAGGTAAAGGAATGAGAATTAAAGTACAAAATGGAATTGGAGTTGAGGAAGCTGGAACTTTAGAAAGTTAACGACGAAAAACAAATGAAAATGCCGTTACAACTGACAAAAGAAGAAGAACAACTGGAATTGGAGATAGAAAGAGAACGAATGTTATTAAAAAAAGAACAAATACAGTTACTTTGAGGACGAGGAGAAGAGACAGGAAGGAGAGAAAGAAAAACAAATGCATTTACAAACTGAAGAAAAAAGAGAAAGAAGACAAATGCAGATACAAACAGAACAAATGCATTTACAAGCAGAATAAATAGAGCAAATTAGGGAATATCTATGTAAAATGATAGAAATGGAACTGGCAAGTGAAAAGCACGTTCATGCTTCAAATTCAAATTTAAGTTTTGATTTGGCAAAGAAAATTAGATTAGTGCCACCTTTCAGAGAAAAAGAAGTAGCCAAATAATTTACTCGTTTTGAACAAGTTGCTTTCTGTTTCGTTTATTCTATTATATATTACCTTAGTCATAATGAATCCAACCTTTCGGATTGGATAAGCCAAATTTTGGACGCATTTTAGTAAACACTCTTTGCTTTCTTGATCTGCAGCTCAATCATGAGTCAGCAACAGTTGCAATTGAAATTTCATCTCAGTGTGTTTCTATAAAATGTCAGAAACACGATTATGTTTACTCAAAGACTACAGAGGGTATGCTATTAAATGGAGTGTTTCGATAGCACGACATTTACACGATTTGATTACACAAAGAATACAGAGTGACTGCTAATAATCGGAGTGTCTCGATAGAACGACCCAAGCAGGATTATGATAACATACATAACACAGTGTGACTGCTGCCTAATAGTTAAACGTGTTGCTGACCTTGAAATCCTCGCCGTCATTTTCGTCACAGTAAAATATCCGTTGCACAAGCAAACTATACGCAAACTGACCAATACTTGCAAACTATACAAGTCAATTAGATGAACAAAACTGGTAAGTTAATGTTTTTAAATCTTACACAGCACCTTGCAAAAGATGTAATCAAATATATATCGTTTTAATTATTCTCAACGCTACTGAACCTTGCGAAAAACATTTGCGTGAAGCAGAAAACATCTCCCACGAAATCAAACAATCCCAATACAACAATGGTCCAGAATGTTGAATACAAAAGTAGATACAGCCTTATTTTATAAACAAATTTAGCTATATTTTTTCAAGAATAAATGTGAACACATTCTACTTTTTTGTTTTTGGGTGGTTCATTATGCGTGTGTGTGCGTGTATACCGTGTGTATCTCATAATGCCACACGAAATTCCATGTTCCTCCATAGATACAGGATTATAAAATTGAAGATATTATTTCTAGATATTTATGCTATTCGCATTATTCAGGCTAATTGGGGGAAAAAGTAAGAATAATAGTTACTTGTGAAGGTGTGGAAAATTGAAATGAAAACAAAATGTATCAACATGTAATGAATAAGGTTTGGTTCTTAAATAGACTCATATAATACGTCTGGTGCGAATGGTTCACACAGTAGTAACGCTTGTATTGTCGCATTAGTACTGACATTATTATCATTTTTTATCTATAATTAAAATCCGTCATGGTAAAGGTAAATCGGTGTCATTCATTATTACACCATTGGATGACATTATATCATATAACGACAGAACGTATGGCACGCTAGAATTAATTACAAGACAGCAAGCGTTACTCATCCCTAGTGTGCGAAACAATTTTCAATGAACATTCAGTCAGATCACGAAGGAATACAAGTGTAATAGTCAACTGATAATCCTATGTAATTAAATTGTTAAAAACGTACCGGTTACGGTAGTCTTATTGCATATTGCAAGATTCACGATGACATAGCATGCAATGGTCTCTCGTACAAGAGTAAATAATACTTTATATTAATTTCTCAGACGACTGCATAGAATTACAGTTCATATGTTCGTATGAACTTCATTTCAATTACATTTAATCAAAGTAGGTATCAGATTCAACTCCAGATGCAACACCTAATGATAATTAATGCGCATCTAAACAATAGTCAGCATATGTATTACAGAAAGAATCGGATTTGCATGTTACAACCATGTGTGTTGTAATGCAATATAAGTTAATACAACGGTGCTCGATAATGTTATGGTCAAACCAGTCCGTGCATCAGAACATTACATCATCTAATACAGTCTAGGCTCTGAAGAAATAATAAGATGGCTTCAAACTAAACATAGTCACATTGAATACTAGTAATGAAGGAAGATACTATACGGGCAGTGATAAAATGCATTACTGAACAATGATAAAATGCATTACTGAACCCTAGAAAAACTATGCCGACAAACTTGATACGGTCAAAATGTTGACTATATATGGACAAAAGGTTGTGACTTTATATGGACGAAAGGCTGGAGTTATATACGGACAATGTGATTGAAACAGGAAAGGTGACGTCCCAGTACTGAAGACTGATAAAAGTGTAGCAAGATGCTGACCTCAGTCGGGACCAAACAGCAAGAATAAACAAAGAACGTTTGGTGGGGCATAGACATATGTAACACATAAAACATACAGACATAGACAGATGAAGATCAGTCTATCACATACAAACAACTTTACAACCGATTAAAAACAAAATTATGCAAGAAAGGGTATTTGCGTTCTTCTTCTTTTTCTTCTTCTATTTTATTCAGTTCTTCCACCATTTCCTCACTTTCTCAAACATTCCTTTCTTCTTATTTTCTCCTTCTCTGGCATCCAGACAGGACGTCCCATAGATCTAAATGTCTCATGCACCTTTATCCTGTTTTATTAAGTCTTTCATACCCCTTTTTTATTTATGTTGTCTTGTTTCTTTCTCTGTTTGCCCAGTTATCTTTAGTCCTTTTCACCTCCTCTTTCGGTACTTTTCTCATCATTTCTTCAGCATTTTTTAATTGGTCTAGCCCCCACTTTACAAAGGAACACTGTCAAATAAAATATTTCTTTTTAAAAGCACCTGACTTTTATAACATTCCCAAGGCCTTCCTTCAAGGTTCCCTCTCTCACGTACAGAGGTTGAATGAAAGCTCTTAATTTCTCCACTTCCTCCTCAATTGTGCCTTTTACCATGTCTCTGACTACCTTCAGACTGGTCACAAAGTCTCGGCTACCTTGAAACTTCCATTCATCTGCGCAAGCCTTGCAACCATATACTCTACATCCATCATCCAGTACCAACTGTCTTTCAAGTTGTTAAATAAATCGATTGCCATCTTCGTTTGTCAATGTTGAATGATGAATGCTTCCATTTATATAAATCACTCACTTCACATATTATCTACTATCCACAGAGGGGAAGAGTAAAAAAAAGATCCAAAAATCTACTACCCACACACGTAGAAAGGAGATATAAACAGACCGCACATCTACTATCCACACACGGGAAGAGGCGAAAAAACAAACCACAAATCTACTATCCTTCCACGGGGAGAAGAGAAAAACACAAACGAACGACAAATCTACTATCCACACACGTGCAGGAGGAAAAACAAACGAACCACAAGTCTAATATCCACACACGGGACGAAGAAAACAAAACGAACCACAAATCTACTATTCACACACTGGTAGGATACAAAGGCCAAACAAACCCCCACATCTACTATCCACACATGGGGAGAGGAGGGGAAAAAACATAAATATACTATCCACAAACGACAAGGTGGGGAAAAACACACGAACCCGAAAATCTACTATCCACACATGGAGAGAGGAGAAGGGACACAAATCTACTAGACACGCACGGAAACGAGGAAACTAAATGAAAAACAAAAACCACAAATATACTATCCACATAAACGTACACTCACTCATACAAACACACTCTTCTATCCACACACACGTACGCGAGCTCATACACACACACACACGCACATCATTAAGTAGTGAGTGTTTATAATCACACTACTCAACACTCATAACAATTGGCAACTTGAATTGTCTAGTTTCTATAGTATTGAGGTAGCCTGAGAAATGCTGGTTTTTTAAACTCGAGATGCACCTGGTTAATGGTGACACCTCCCAGGTCTGGCACCGCAGAAACAACGCCGACTCCAATCGCTGCCCCAAATGATTGCTGTGGTAGGAAGTGGTATGAGTGGCCTCATCATCCCAGTTTTCACTTTGAAGGATAGTGAAAACAAAACTACTCATCCAGTTCTGCACCCGTTGATGACGAGGTTGTGGTGCTAGTAGTGGTTGCGGTGATGGTACTGGTTCTAGTGGTTATTGTGAATGTTGTGGTTGTGGCTGTAGCTGACGTCGTACTGGAGGGGTAATCACTTCACTCTTGACCTCACACAGACGCCTAAGCATGAGGTGAGGCATGATTCTATATTCCTTCTCTTTCTTCTTTTCCTCTCCTCCATTTCCCTTCTATCCTAGCACTTTCCTGGATTGTTTCCATGAACAGCTCGTTCAAGAGGCGGCTGGCATATTCCAGGTACATCTGAATTGATACTAGTTTTGAAATCCTGTCCATTTTGGCATTGTTGACAGGTCGACGACGGGTAGCCAGACTGTCCTCGTCGTCATTTAGATTTAGGTCGTATATCACCCTTTCGGACATTCACGACTAGTTAATTTCCCGTTTGGGAATATTAGATTTGTTCAATGGGGAGGGAATAAGGCCACCTCCCCCAACGCATTAATGCACTTTTCGAGTGCTGATTGATTAGCCGACAGGACGTGGGACAATAAGTCCCTTTCGACCTGTATTTAAGGCTAACTCGAGTGGGAATAGACCCAACACGTGCTTAAGTTAAGTAAGTAGATGTCTGTTTTTGAAGGTATAACAGGATAAAACGACTCTCAGGATTGGACACTGGTCTAATGACGTCACCCCGGTTCCGTGTTTACACGCTCATCGGGGCACCTGATTAAAGACGAGTGGTAATCGGCCATCAAACACTCATATTTTAATGTCCTAGCTGGTATGGAGGAAAGGGACTCGAAGGAGAGGTCCAAACGCCTCCGGAACCTACCTGAAATGCCAAAATGAATATTTGTCAAATTCAGCCCAGTTACTTATATGATGGCTGTTCCTATTACCAATGTTGTGTTAGCTACAATCGTAATTAGAGTCTTGTATCTGAGTATTTAATTTTCCTATCTTGATAAATTCCAAATGCACAAAATGTGAAATAATTCTTTAAATCAAAGGAAAATTTAGATGTATGTGACCAAATACATTTTTAAATGTCATGTTTGGTATTGTGGTTTAAATACAGAAGGGTGGTCAAAGTATCATATCCGGTATCATATTATTGTCGAATCGAGATTTCTAACCTCGGAGAATGGACACATGAACGGCTTGATGTTTGATGGAGGGTTGAAGCTTTCCCTTCCACGTCCTGTGTATCAATCTAGACCGCATAGATCTCATAGGACTTGGAGTTTCCATTGATGGTGTCGTTTGATTGGATTGGTCTGCAGTCCGTGGAATTTCAGAAGCTAATTTATTAGCATCGCCAAGATTGGTATTGGGCAGTCATAAAATTCTTCACCCATGGTGCTGATATCGACAATGGCTTCCTTAGCGTCTTCAAACTTTTTGAGGGTTCTTTTCCTTAGTGCTCCATCATAGTAAATTTTTTGATGGGCCTCGTATATAGTCAGGAGTGCAACTGTAAAATAGGTGGCAATGTTGTTGCTTTGTAGTAGGTAGGATCATGCATCAAACTGGTCGGCAACATAATTGTATACTTATGTTTGAATTGTGTCAGTCGTGGTTGGGCTACTTCTTGTTTTTGTTTCTTTTGCGTCTTTTGTATTTTTTCGCGATTTTGTAGTAGTTTCTTTTTATAACTTTCTGGTGTTGTACAATTTTTTGGTTTAGCAGCAGTTATTGCCGACTTGGTTGTAGTTGATGTTGTTGCTTGAATTAGTAGTGCATTATGTTGTTGTTTCTTGGTACTCTCACTGGTTTTGGTTGTGTTGTTGTTGTTGTTGTTTTTGTTTTTGTTTTGAGCTTCCTAGGATCGTAGTAATTGTCCCGCTAGTTGGCTTAGGGGATACTGGAGTAGAAGATATCAGTGAGTCTGCTATTCGATTTGTTGATGTTGTTGTTCCAGTTTTAGGTTTAGCGAATGCAGTTATTGGAGTTGTTGTTGTTGTTGTTGTTGTTGTTGTTAGACTCGTGTCCGTTAGCTGGCTGCTACAGATCTCCTTAATTGATTGTGGTCCTTAATTTCGTGTGTCGGTACTGGGATAGTTAAAGTAATTTTTCCTTTTTTCTCCCCTCCTTTGGGGTTCCCATCAGTTGCCATTGACTCCTTACCACTAGTTGGTAGATTTGGTTTCACCTCCGTGCCCCTCTCAAGAGCCTCTTTTCCATTTCTGGTTGTAGTTTCAACTGATCTTGTTAACAGTTAAATATTTGGAGGTGATTTGATAGATGTTCGCATCATTCCGTGGGTAGGAGTTGTTAAATTACCGACAACGGGAGTCACTTGCAGCTGGGTGTGTAAATTCTGCTGTTGTAATTCGTGCTCCCTTTGAGGTGCCTCATTTTCTCTTCTTGGGGGCGTATTTCTACAATTTCTTATATTGGCATCTCTCCAATTTTATCAACTATCTTCCTCCCATATCAGCAAAAGTGTGGTTCGCTTTTCTTGAGCCTGAAGGCTTAACCCCCTTATTGCATTCAAGGCTTGTATAGGGAAAATGGCTTCCGTCGCTTTTCTTGAGCCTGAAGGCTTAACCCACTTATTGCATTCAAGGCTTGTATAGGGAAAATGGCTTCCGTCGCTGACACTCTTAATAAGTATCCTGCTTCTTGCTGCTTCGTTAGTCGACGACTGAATGGAATGGAATGGTAGCCAGACTGATGAAAAATCAATGGAACGCGCGGACCTCATTCTCCATTTTACTAATAAACTACAAACAAAAACTCACAAAATATTTGACAACCTACGGGAAAAAAGTGATCGTAGACACGCTTCTATTTTTTGAAACTTGCTAACATACAATTGGCAATTGAATTAATATTTTCTCTCTAGAGTAGTGGGGTAGCACTAAAAAGGGCCCTTTTTGTGAACGGAGAGTTATGGCAATATTTTGTCGTCCAAGATTGCGTGCCCGTCTTGCGTGCCCGTCAACAAAATCTCTGTCTGGTTTCAGTAGCTGATGTTGCTGCTGATCTATCTGCTCTTTCTGCTTTTGAAGGCTGTACTTCTCCGTCAATTCTTCTCTCTCTTTCCTAATTACACTCTGGCGAGCTCTTCAATCAGGTCGTCGGTCATTTACAGCATTCTGGCATTCTCTGTCTCATCAGGTCTGGTTATCAGGCTATGCCTGACACGATGTAAATTCACGTAAGCTTCGTTCAGCTTGGCTAGTCTTGAACATATCTTTACAGAAGAATGAGTCAACACTTAATGATCAGAATGTCGGTCGGTCGGTCGGTCTTTATAATTAAGGTCGAATCGCTCAAACGAGCTTGCACTATTGGCTAATATCCCAAATGGGGCTGATTATTTTTTTCAAGGGGGAAGGAATGGTGCCACTTCCCCAATGCATTAATGTACTGATAGAGTGCTGTTTGATTTAGCCGACAGGTCGTAGGACAATAAATCCCTTTCGACCTGTATGAAAGGCTATCTTGAGTGGGATTGGACCCAACAGGCACTCAAAGTAAATATATTTCTTATTTACTGAAGGATAAGACGTATTGTAGGACTGGAAACTAATCTTATGGCGTCACCCCGGTTCCGTGCGTACACGCCCTTCGGGGCACCTGATTAATAGGCGAGTGTGAATCGGCCCACACACTCTTATTTTAATGTCTGAGCCGCCTGTGAGGAGAGAAACCCGGAAAAGAGGACCAAATGTCGCCAGAACGCCAGGGTTATAAACTACAAAACAAAATATTTATTCTACGGAGCAGGAATGGTAACAAACCAGGATTTCGATTTAGGAAAGTGATTTCAGATACGGGAACTCAAAGAATTAATCTAGGTCTATCATAGCAGACATAAAAATGTGTTTTGCGGACGGACCTGACACGTCAGCAAGGTGGACCGCATGTTGATTCATGTCTACCTCTAAGGGATATAAAACGCAAAACAAACAAAACAACTTAACCGCACAGAATACCGATCCAAGACACGGACAAATCTGGACCAACACAATTAAACGTAGACAAGACATTTTAAAATAACGAAATTAGAAAAAGAATTATATGGTACATCGTCTGAAGTATACCCTGCTTAGCTCTGACTGTAACGGAAACTCAAAATAAAGGAGGAGAATCTTGGTGCCCAGCAAAACGAATCAAAGGAAATAAGAACCTATTGGATAACGATGTTGATGAAATACTTTCAAAACTGAAACATGATTAACTTATTCTTATTCGAGATACATGAATACGATTATAACTATTGATTAGAAAAACTTAAATGTTTACTACCAACCTGTTTTTATTCACATTTCTGATCGATTTAATTACTTTCAATTTTGCCGAAGAAAGACTTACTAAATACTATTATCGGCATTTTAACACACAGCCAAGAGTTTGATTATAACTGTTAATTACAACTACCTAATTTTTTAATACAAATTAGTGATTTTCAAAATTCAGCTCGATGGAAATACATTTAATTTGCCGAAGAAAGACTTACTTATTGCTAGTATTGGCATACTTACTATTTTATTTTATTTTTAATAACGAACTTTAATAATCTGAATATAATTTAAAAATCTTGGAAAACTTTCTCTATTCTGGATTTTTTTCTTGGCTTTTATCATGCAACTAATTACTACCGATCGACAATATAAAACAACCGAACGAATCACAATATGCTATGGAATGTATAATAACTAAAACACAAGTTATAATATGCACCACATGAACTCACCAAACAAACTCAGGCACTCAAGCAAATTATTATTTTTCCAGTACTAAATTATATTATTTGCGACTTTAAATACTTATTCAACATTTATTTAGACACAAATATGTTTACAACAGAACGCACAACTATAATGAATTTGACTTAGATAGTGCCATCGTTACATCTAAAAGGGGTACATCTACAGCATAACGCACATTACTGCACAACACAAGACAAACGACTTTGGCAGAGTCAATTTAAAACGAGTAACCACCAACAACACACAAAAAGGAAAGGAATCTCTCCCTTGAATGTAATGGTCCTAAGGGAAGCTAGTACTATCTTAAGTTCAAGCAAGGTGGTTAGAAATCAGGCCCATTGCAAGCCCAGGCACAAGGAAGAAGGAATAGCTACAAAAGCATAATTGTGATAACGTACAACTCAGTTTTTTGACGAAAAAAAAAACAGAGAACAACCCTGACTAAATTACACTTATTTTATTATTAATTTTCTTCTTATAACACGTACACTTATAACATCAGAAGGGTGAACAGGGAGACTCTCATTACATAAGACTTTCGGAAAACCAATGTGTCACTTCTAAGTCCTAACCAGGTATGTATTCTGACATGGGGTAATAGGTATCAACAGCTACATTAAGGACTTGCACAATTCAGCTGTAGTGGTACGTCAGCTATTACATTATTGTGTATAAGCTGTAACTATTGTACTACCACGTGTATTGTTGTAGATTTTATATGTATCTCCGGTATATTTAGCATCATGCAAATATTTGCTATTCTTGTTTGTGACATAGCAAGAGATTTATATAAGCACTATATAAAGTTGCATTTTTGAGTACCGTAGTATTCTTTTTAGGCAAGGTCATGTTCACGTCTGAACTTGCGTATTGTTTTGTAATTATTGTGCCGATAATGTAATCTGTGTAGCTTACCGTATATAACGTCATTACGTTTTATCGTATATGCCAGTGTCATGCATTGTACACGGTATTAGATATATTTTCAGCTAACCAGAGTGATTGGAGTGGTTGGTGTGGTCGGACGGACCAGAATGAACAGACTAATTGGAGTGATCGGAGTCGTCGTGGTAACCATAGGAATTTAATGTAGCAGCTGTGATGCTGAACCATAGCAACCGTAAAGCTGAGTAAAGTGTTGTTGGTCGAGCAGCAGGTAATCTGGAGTTGCTGACCGAGATTTGTGGGCACTGATTGCTTGATTGACCGACCTGGAATACTGACTGAATGGTTGACCAGTGTGACTGGTAGCCAAGTATGGTGGTGACGGAGTGTGTAACTCCATACATGTGATATTTTAGCCGTGGGCTGATCTTTGGGGTTTGCAATACCCAGTACGTTTTAGGACCTTTGTGCTTGCACAGCGTAAATTATTTTTTTAAAATTATTATCTAGGTCGTGCGGATTATGTTAATTTATCCAATATTTGGATATTATATACGCACGCATTAATCATAATTATTTTCTCTTTTAAGTCATTTATGATTACACATTGTATTTGTGTCACCATCAAAAGCGTTCTGATGTAAATCCGAAATTCCACCCGTTTATCTTGTTACTTCATAATCTATAATATTAAAATTATAACCCTTTTTTAACTGTATTTTTATATCCCTCTACCTGCTACATTTTTTGCTATAAACTGTATAGTACGTGTTTGCTTAGAGCATCTTTAAATACATGTTTAATTTTATCTGCCTTAACCTGATGTAACTTAGTCTATAATTTTAATTTCCTGTCAATTTTCCTGCTGTACTTTATTACTATAAACCGTATATTACGTGTTTGTTTAGAACACCTGAATCTATAAGTTTAATTTTATCTCCCTCTTCCTGCCATAGTTTTGCCATAGACTGTATAATACGAAAATGCATCACATATACTAATATATAATATTACAGTTTCATTGCAGTATCTTCTTTCTAAAATCTATAAAGTACGCGTTTGCTTAAACATATTTATGAAAGATAAGCAAATTATATGTACAGTCCCAAAGCACACACTGGGTTTTAGAAGGCCCCACGGCAAAAAGATCAGATATGGAGTTACAAACTCCGTCACCGTGCTATTCGGCTACCAGTCAAAGTGCCCAATCAAGCCGTCAGTATTCATGGTAGTCAATCAAGCAGTCAGCGCCAACCAATCTAGGTCAGCAACGTTAGATCACCAGCTACTCGACCAGCAACATCTTACTCAGCGCTATGGCTGCTATGGTCTAGGTTCACAGCCGCTATTGTCAATTAATAACACTGGTCAACAGTGAAATCATTACTGACTTGAAAAGGCCCTAATCTGTAGTATTTTGGTGTGCCGAACACGAATATAACCGTGAAAAATTTGTATTGGCTCTCGTTTTGAAGATATTCATATACCTCATTTTCTATGTTTCACTGTGTAAATTTCTCCAGTAGGACTGCAGCAACATCCGGAATAATGATGTAACATTGCATAATACCATCATGCTCACATCATCCACAGTTGATTGCATCATTTTCTGATGCAATGCAATACTAATGCCATGCGGCTGCTGAAGTAAGTTGACGTCAGCAGTGTACTATACATGTGTAGGCCTATTATACTAATGCCAGGCGGCTGCTGAAGCTGACGTAAGCAGTGTACTACATAAAGCCCAATCAGATAGGTTCAGCATTTAAAATATTTTAGACGTTGTGCGAGACAGTTCAAGCTACTGTTACATAAAACTTATTATTTTATCCATTTACGTACAATAAAGAACAGTAATGCCTCGAAAGTGTGTTAATACCGCGGACAATTTTTGCTATATTTGTGGGGAAGTGACATTTGCCAACCAGAAGAAAAGTATCAATTCTCAAGTGAAGAAGGCATATCATCTTTACTTCGGATGCAAGGTTGGTGACCAAGACAAGCCTTGGGCTCCGCATATATGCTGTGCTACATGTACAACACAGCTTTCACAGTGGTTGAATTGCAAAAGGTCATCAATGCCGTTTGCAGTCCCAATGGTGTGGAGAGAGCCAAGCAACCACCTAAATGACTGTTACTTCTGCTTGGTTCCTCCTCTTTCCGGCGGAATAACGAAGCGAAAGAAGTCGAGAATAGTCTACCCAAACATTCCGTCTGCATTGAGACCAGTTCCACATGGTGAGGGACTTCCTATTCCAGAACCTCCAGCAGAATATTCTCTTGATTCATCTGACGAAGACAAAGGTGAGTCGACCTGTTCTTCTCCTGGTCCATCAGCATGCATGATCCAGATTTTCACTGTGGTGCATCATCAACCCCACACAGAATAACACAGGAAGAACTAAATGACCTGATTCGTGATTTGGACTTATCAAAGAACAAGGCAGAATTGCTAGGATCAAGACTCCAACAATGGAATCTTCTAGAAGAAGATGTCACAATTACTGCATATCGAAAGCGCCACCAGCAATTGGAGCCTTTCTTCAGAAAGGAAAGTAATCTGATATTCTGTTCCGATCTTGAGGGCCTCATGAATGCTTTAAAAATCACTCATGACCCACAAGAATGGAGACTATTTGTGGACTCTTCGAAACTGAGTCTCAAGGCTGTGCTTTTGCACAATGGAAACATTCTTCCATCTATTCCAGTAGCGTATGCTGTCCACATGAAAGAGACATACGATAACTTAAGGCAGCTACTGAATTCCATTGAGTATAACAAGTACAGCTGGCACCTCTGTGGTGATTTGAAGGTAGTTGCCCTTTTAATGGGACTGCAGCAAGGATATACAAAATACATGTGTTTCTTATGCGAGTGGGATAGCTGAGCAAGGGAAATGCACTACATGAGGAAGGAATGGACTCACAGGCAGAATGTAGCCATTGGAGAGAAGAATATCCAACACCCAGCTCTGGTTGAGGCTCAGAAAATCTTGCTACCACCCCTTCACATCAAACTAGGTTTGATGAAGAACTTCGTGAAAGCCATTGACCGGACTTTGCCAGCATTCCGATACCTGCATGAAAAATTCCCTCGACTCAGCGAAGCAAAGATTAAAGAGGGAGTTTTTGTGGGTCCTCAGATTCGAGAGCTTTTCAAAGATGACCGGTTCAACAACTTGCTGGAAGGTGACGCGAAACAAGCATGGAATGCTTTTCGCCTAGTTTCTACAAACTTCCTCGGAAATGTTAGGGCAGAAAACTATAAGGAACTAGTAGAAGACATGTTGATGAAGTATAAGAAACTTGGCTGCAATATGTCTCTAAAGATTCACTTCCTTCATTCCCATTTGGATTTCTTTCCTAGCAACTGTGGTATTGTTAGTGATGAACACGGCGAACGTTTTCATCAAGATATCGCAACAATGGAACAAAGATACCAGGGAAAATGGTCCACTACAATGCTGGCTGACTACTGCTGGACACTCCTCAGAGATGCTCCCAAACAGCTGTACAAGAGACAGGCGAAGAAATCTAAGATGTAGTCAATGACTTGATTTTTTATAGGTAGGCTATTACAGTTGACCTTTTACTATTGGAATGCATTTCGTTATGTAAACATTAATTTCTTGCAGATTACAAAAAAACTAGAGCCAATTTTGCAATTTGACTGTCATATTCGTGTTCAGCACATAAAAATTGATAAGAATTGACTAATTTTATTTCAGTAACATGACTTTTGTAAAAATTTGTTGTCCAGTGTAATTTCACAGCTTATACCACGACGATTCCGATCAATCCAACATCTCGGATCGCTCCGGTTACTCGGGTCGCTCTGGTAATCTGAAAATACATATATCACTGTGTAATATGCATGACAAACACACACACACACACACACATGTATTCCTTTATGTGTGTGTAACAGGTTTAATCGACGAAGATTTTAAATCAATACGAAAAGATTACAAAACAAACAAAATGTACAATGTTATTACTGTAAGAAATCATAAGTGATTACAACCAAATATTACACAGTGAGAGAAGTACATATAAAAAAGCTTTGTCTTTGCATATACGTTGTGACTTATTACGTGTTACTAAGCGTGTCGCGGTGTTTTGTCAAAATATAATACAGCGACAGCAGGGCCATCGTTATCGCCTTCCCAGCAGATACATTGAATAACTACCACACAGACCAAATTGGATTGCATATCCTTAAGTGATCCGAAAAATGATTAAGATTATTTGAATCTAAATTTTACAATGTATAATTCAATTACACCAAATATTACCGACCATTAACCTAAGTGAATTTGCATTTTGTTTTCTTAGTTGATATTTGGTAGCAGATCCTTCAATACATGTATTGACTATCTCTTGTTTACGTAACCTCGAGGCAGACGAGAATGAAATCGATAAGGTGGAAATACATAATATAAAAACATAAATTCTAACCAAAATCCAACACTAGTATAAAACAACATTAAAACGTTTTTAATGATGTAACGATGCTTCAGTATGATGACAAAAGGTGGCCAAAAGAATAGAAGCTTGCCAATGGATTTTGCACACAATACAAGGTAGTGGAAATTATATATATATTTGTTAATTTGGGTATTTAAACTGGTTTCAGTTTCTTGCAAGGGATGTGTACCTACTTTGTCATCTAGAAAATCAACTCCGATTTTCTAATACAAAACATACGACTTTAGATGATATTCAAATCATTCTGTTTTAAAGAACTACCAATTTAAAATAACAAGTTAAAAAGTTTTATAATACGTAAGAAACTAATTCACAATACCCTACGTACGTTGCCAGGATATAAATCGGTCAACAGCATCCTCGGATGCTTTCTCTTTGTTAATACAAATGGGGATAGTCATTTGGAAGTGCTGCTAGAAATGAAATCACAGCAAACATACAAAATAACATTGGTTAATGATCGGTAGGATATGATTCATAATCTCTATTCCTTTTATAAAATCAATTTTAGTTATTATGGCTCGCATAAAGAAATGGCATTATATATATATATATATATATATATATATATATATATATATATATATATATATATATATATATATATATATATATAGTACAAATAATATGCCGAATAAGAGTCCATTCAGGTTCACTTGATCGAGCAAGGTAACATGTGTGTCAGGGATTGATTAAGATAAATTCAATAAACTGTCATCGAATAGTGCAAAACATGTATCTAACTGGTCTAGTGCTTTCGATTCTGAATGAGACTTTTTCAAAGGCAAATACAAGATATGGCTTTCATACAGGAATTAATCCTTTAAGAGTCTATAGCGCTATATACGATACTAGTTTTGCACCGTTAGTTGTCAGTTTATTACATGCATATATATATATATATATATATATATATATATATATATATATATATATATATATATATATATATGTGTGTGTGTGTGTGTGTGTGTGTGTGTGTGTGTGTGTGTGTAAAGAGAGAGGTAAAGAGAAGGAGAGAGAGCTTGTGACCTACCTAGTTGAACTAGTTGTGGAATTCTGAAAATGCAGTCTTTGCCTTTTCACTGACCATTTAGCCGATACTTAAGACGACGCGCTTCCATCGCCAGAGGTCATTGTCCTAGGGTCCAGGAGCTACGGAACAGACGTAGACAGGAGCAGTCATGAACTTTGGCCACACACTAACTAGAGATAATCTACGTACCAGGTCGGATTCAATGCCCGCCTAAGGGTTCAGGGGACCACTGCCCTCAACCTGACATGGTCAGTTTGTTGCTGTTGAAAGAAAATAACAACATCCAACAAAATCGTACACATTGGTTAATGATCTTTACGTTTCCGTTTATTTGAACAATTTCTTCTCTCTCTCTAGTTCTGATAAACTACGTTAAATTAGCGAGCTTCACATATGGATAATAAATCAAATTGCAAAACGACTATATATCATAAATATACGAGGGAATGGACGTGGTTGACTGTTTAATGACACAAATGTATATACTAATAAATAAATGTAAATAAAATATAAGCCCATCCAATCGAATAGTTTTGATTCGTTATTTTTCCATGGACTGATATTAATGAAATGACCGACCATGTATAAGAAAGAAGTGTGAGCCAAACTTATTTGCTTTTTATTTGGCTTATATATAAATATTTATGAAAGCCAAAATCTTATAATATATATTCAACAGTAGATATGCCAGTAAAAGAGATAAAGTTAGTGTGCACATTCCCAAGTATCATTTTTGTATATAAAAATGTATAAGACATAAATGCATTATCCCTAGTATACATTAGTCAGACACACACACAAACACACACACACATGCACACACACAGACACACAGACACACACACACAGATATATATATATATATATATATATATATATATATATATATATATATATTCAAATCAGCTATAAATTCAAAATGTAGACACTTCATAGAAGTATTACCTGCAAATCTAGTATTACTGAATAAATATGGTGAAAATGTTTTAGAAAATGGCAAAGGATTGCCCGATAAGTGTGCTCTACAATACTTTAGGTTCTCTCAATGTGGTTTTTTTTTTTTTTTTTTTTGTAAGACATTTGGTTTAAGTTCGGCAACCTGTCTGCAATACCTCAATTTCCCACCACATTAATAAATATGGAATTCATTTAACGAACATATGTTCTCGCCAAAAAGCAGAGATGAAAGGCAACAGCAGCTTGCTTGTTAATCAACACATTTCAAATGACATCTTTTAAAACAATACATATTGATGCAAAATATGATTTAGCTTACTTATCAGATATACGTTTATATTTATATTTATATGTAATTGAGGCTTCACCTCAACTCACTGAAAAACTGTCTTCTAATTATTAACATAACATGCTCAATATGTAGTCATATGTATGAACCCTGAAATCACTACAACAGTTGTAACCTTCCGAACCATTGTTTTGACTTAACTCGGCCTTACGTCAGATTTTAACGACTTTCTCTAGACATATTACTTTTGGATAATAGTTATTTTAACAATGTTGTTCTCTAGATTCAACAGTATTGTTTCAATATGCATACGTTTACTGGGTTCTCGATAAGAACATTGTTTACCGAACGTATCAACCATACTGGTTACTGACAGAGAAGTGTTGTTTCTGAATATATCGACTATATTGGTTTTTGATAGAAAAGTGATGTTTCTGAATATATCTACTAAATTGGTTATTGACAAAACGGAATTGTTTCTGAATATATATCCTCTACTGGTTCTTGACATAACAGTGTTATTTCTCAATGTATCTGCTATATTGGTTCATGGTGGAACGGTGTTGTGTCCGGCGAGTATTAGAGTGTAATTTGCATTTAATGCAGATGTATTGATGACGTCAAAACAAGGGCAATATTACGTGGTGTGCATCTAATCTCTATATATATATGTTTCGTCCTGTTTGTGAACTACACTGTATACTTGGATGTGAGTGACGTATTATATTTGTTTACTGCACTGTATACTTAGATGTGAGTGATGTATTATATATGTGTACTGCACTATATACTTATATGTGAGTGACGTATTATATTTGTATACTACACTATACTTAGATGTGAGTGACGTATTATAATTGTGTACTACTACCATATAATTGGATGTGAGTGACGTATTATATTTGTGTACTGTACTGTATGCATGGTTGTGAGTGACGTATTACATGTGTGTACTACACTGTACACTTGGATGTGAGTAGTTAAGTGGGCCACCATAGGGACAATGGGACTTAGCATTAAAAACACCCCTGGGCAACTCTAGGGACAATGGAAATTTAACATGGAGAAAAACGCTGGGCCACTTTAGGGACAATGGGAATTTAACATAGAGTTTGGGTCTGTCTAGGGACAAGGGAAATTAACATGGGAATAGAGTTTGGGTTTGTCTAGGGACAAGGGGAATTGAATATGGGAATTTTTTTTTTTTAAAGTTTTTTAAATTTAAATTTAAATTTAAATTTAGAAAAGGGGTAGGCAATGGAAAGGCTATCTCTTTTCGAGAAATATGGCTGGCCCTGAAAAGGGCCTTTGGGTTTATGTTAATAGTAATATTAACATAGATGGCATCTGTCACATCTTCTTCTTCTTCTTCTTAAACTCCTTCTAACTACCGGTCCATACACAAGTACCCTCTTGAGACATCCTTGTCTTTCTATGTAAACTCTCCTCATCCATTGACTAGTATCTGTCCTATCAACAACAGTCCACTTGGACCTGACATACATGAGCATGTCCGTCCTAAACATCATGGAAGACACAAGGGTGGATGACTCAATGAGCGGGTACAAACACAAACACACAAACACAAACACACAAACACAAATACACAAACACATACGCTAAGAAACAATAAACAAATCCATAATCTACTATCCACACAATCGTACGTGAGCGGTTACAAACACAAACACACAAACACAAACACACAAACACAAACACACAAACACAAATACACAAACACATACGCTAAGAAACAATAAACAAATCCATAATATACTATCCACACAATCGTACGTGAGCGGGTACAAACACAAACACACAAACACAAATACACAAACACATACGCTAAGAAACAATAAACAAATCCATAATCTACTATCCACACAATCTTACGTGAGCGGGTACAAACACAAACACACAAACACAAACACACAAACACATACGCTAAGAAACGATAAACAAATCCATAATCTACTATCCACACAATCGTACGTGAGCGGGTACAAACACAAACACACAAACACAAACACACAAACACATACCCTCACACTATCTTAAAAAAGAGTTAGTGTTTATATTCACACTACTCTACCTACACATTGGCAACTTGATGGTTATTTCTTTTCTAGAGTATTGGGTAGCCCTGAAAAGGGCTGTTTTTTTGGAACTTCATGGACACCTAGTTAATGGTGGCACCTTCAAGGCCTGGCGCCACATGCACATCTTATCCCCCAGTTACTTTTTACTTTTTTGGGGGAGAGAGCAGAGGCAGGATATGTCGCTTCAGAATCCCAATTTTCGCTCTCTGGGATTCTGAAATTTATTCTTCTTCTCTTCTTTTCCTTCTCCTCCTCCTCTTCTTTGTTTCTTCTCTCCTCCTCTTTGTATCTTCTTTCCTCTTCTTCTTCTTCTTTATATCTTCTCTCCTCCTCTTCTTTTTTTCTTCTTTCCTCCTCCTCTCTTATCCTTCCCTCCTCCACAATGGCTTCCGCGGCCAGTTCATTCAACAGGCGCCTGGCATATTCCAGATGCACATGAAGTTCCAACAGTTTAGACAGTCTCGTGTTCATTTTTGGTGCTGATCAATCAACAAGGGTAGCTAGACTGCCCAGCGAGTATCAATTTATAGTGAAAGCGCGGACGTGAAGGAAAACATCCCCCTAAAAAAACATAAAATTGATGTTACCTACATCATGACCAAAAACAACAACGCGCGGACCTAAAAGAAACACTCACTCACTTTTTTATGCTACCCATCACTATTTTAAATTTTTTTATAAATCACCTCAATAGACTATCCACATACGCAAAGCAATCCAATCTAACTCCAAATATACACCTCAAACACCAAAAAAAACATGATTTTAATCTACTATTCATACCAACTTACTTAAGCACTTACTAACACACAAACACATACCCTCACATTTTTTAAAAAAGAGTTAGTGTTTATTTTCACACTACTCTACCTACACACATTGGCAAATCGATCGTTATTTCTTTTCTAGAGTATTGGGGTAGCCCTGAAAAGGGCTGTTTTTTTTGTTTGCTATGGCATTCTTTTTTTAGTTTCTAAGAATGCGATGTCCTCTGAGGATAGACTTTCTGGCGATAGGTCTGCTTCTTCGGAAAGAAAAGAAGAACTCTTTGGTGTCGATACGGCAATCGACAAAGCCTCTGTCAGGTTCAGGTTGCTGCTGCTGCTGCTGTTGTTGCTGCTGTTGCTGCTGTCTCTGAAGTCTGTACTTCTCTGTCCATTCTTCTTTCTCCCTGTTCATTTCTTCTCTGAAGAGCTCTTCTATCAGGTCTTCAGTGATTTTTAACATTCTCACATTCTCTATTTCTTCTGGCTTCGGTATCAGACTGTGTCTGACCCTATGCAAATTCACGTAGGCTTCGTTGAGTTTAGCTAGTTTGGAGCACATCTTCTTAGGAGGATGAGTCGACAATGGATGGTTAGACTGGAAACAACCCGGTTCATTAAGTCCAAGCGCGGACGTGAAGGAAAACATCCCCCACACGGTTTTTTGAGTCGCAACGTTTAGTGAGTGTCATGAGAGGGATAGTAAGAAATGAAAGAGCATCAATCCAACATTCTTATAGCTAAACAAAAGACAAAGGCATTTTTTTCAAAACACAACATTTTTTATTCAAAAATCACTTAACACTAAACAACAACTCTAACATTTTTAACAATAATCCAACATCATAACATCAAACACAACATTTTTTTCCACAGTCTCATCACATTCCATCTTTAAAGTTTCTCCACTAGGTAAAGAGGGATAACAGTCTTCCATGGTTTCTAGTAATCTAGGATGACTTCTCTCAAACTGTTGATTTCTATGGTATTATCGAATTCTGCATACAGGATGACGTTCACCGTTTCATCAGGGTCTCGGTCTTTAAACTGAATTTCCACACGAATCTGACCGGATTTTATAGGGTGGAAATGTCCCTCGTCGCTGCCTTGGTCTGGAGTGAAATCGAAAGCCCACAAAGCGTAGCCTCCTCCATAATCCTCGTACGTAATGCCGTGACTGGTATTGGTTCCTAACTGTCCGGTGGCGTCGTACAGGGACAAGTACGATCTCAAGTAATTCTTCTTGGCAAAGTCAGGTTCGAAAGGTCGGGTACACAAGGTCTTGCCACCGCGACTGACTTCGATTTTGGACACGCCAAAGTGTTGAAAGTTGAAAGGATTTTTTTCGGCAGCTCCGTTGAAGGTTGTATTCTCGACGATACCAACGATCAAACGTTTGGGTAACTGTCCTTGGAACAGATGATCTTCGATCATGGATCGCTGTCCCTTGGGAATGGTGAAGGTTTTCACTTCCACGCGTCGTATGGGATACTTGGCGGTCGTTCTGCTCAACGTCTGACTGATGTCGTTTCCCACTTTAGGTAACACTTCCACACGGCGTACGTAGAGTCTGGCTTCTAGGATTTTGGTTTTGTAACCGTCACTATCAGCCATCAAATGGAAAGCGGCACTGCTACGATTCAGTCTCAGGCGGACATCCACCCCGTTCAGCAAATACTTTTCTTGCAACCACATGTCCAAATGCAAACGATCCATCAGTTCTAAACTTGTGTCGGCTCCCGTGATTCTCTTTCTTCGTTCTACAAATCCATCATTGTTGTCTTTCTTTTCATCAGTTTCCAATATTTCAAACTTGGTAGGTTCGTCAGCTTCCCATACCACACAGGCATTGAGATGAGTGTTCTTGGCATCTATTCCGTACGTCAAGAGATTTTCCAGGTAGGTACGATAAGGGTAAGTATCCATGCTGCTACTGACCAGTTTGTTATTCAAGTACAAGTCCACTCCACTGAACAAGGAATGCATGAAATTGTTGAGGGGAGCTACTGCTTCATCGTCTATAGCACCTCCAGTCTTATCTAGAATTTTGACTTTCAGGTACAAGTAACTGCTATTCAGATCGATGTAATCTTCGGGCTGTCCTTTGATTTCAAACTCGACGGGAGCGGAATCGGTCAGTGAGGAGACGGGGTGAAATTCCACCCACTGGGATTCTTGCATCGTCATCATGGTAGGGGGCATGGCAAACAGATCCAGCTCCGTCTTGGAACAAGCGCAAGATTCTCGGTGCATAATTTTTTTGTCTCTATTCTCAATAATCGAAAACGTCTAAGTCTCGAACGGTTCTTCTTTTCTTGGCCTTTCTAGCTTGAAGTCTGGTGAAAGGGTGTTTTCTTCGTCGTCTCTTTCTGCCTTGTCCTTGCTGCATGCCTGACTCGGTAGCGTGCAGGGCATTTATAGGTGTTTCTCGGTGACCCAAAATGTCTTTGCCCGTTTGCAGCAAGACATTTTTGCCTGCCCTCATGAAGGCTTCTTTAGGGTTTTGTTTGTCGATGATGACATTTTGGAGAAATTCTTTGCCTTGCGTCAGTGCCGCATCTTTCAAGGCGTGCAATCCGCGTGTCACCATCGGTTTCAACACCGGGGCCACCGAACGAAAGGCCGATTTTAACATATCTCCTAAACCGTGTCCTCGCTGTCGAGCAACCCCTCGGTACACTGGATACATGACTTACGAATCGTGACAAAACCGTTTTCGAAAATGGAGTTTCACCGTGACTTTTCCTTTGGTGAATGGAATATTTTGTCCCAAATCTCCTTTTATAGTAATGTTGACCGTGTCCAAATACGACTTACTGACAGGCAAATAGTGAGGATGTACAAATTCGCGGTGGACGTGGTAAGTGTTTCCACCTTCCTCGTCAGTGTTCGTGGCAGAATCCACTTTGAAAGGAATGACACGCAGTAACGGTACGGAGGTGTGTCCCACCACGTTATACTCCACCACATCGGAGTACACAAACATCAAATTCAGTCCTTGGTTCAGTTCTACCGGGGCACGAAATAACTTGCTGAAAGACTCGTTGTCGTAAACGATGGGTAATTCACTTTTCTTCATCATGCTCATTCTCAGGTTCATGTCTCCGCCCAACATGTCATACAATTCAGGACAAAATAAAATGGACAGGATTTTACTCCGTTCAAATTTCATCAAGAAGCGACGAGCTGTTTTGTGGTACTCCATGGTGACACTTTTGTTAACATGCTCCAAAGCTTTCAGGAACACGGCATTAAACCTGGAGGCTATGGTGCTGACCAAATGTTGACCACTAAAATAATAGCCTGGGGAAATGAACAAGTGATAGGTGGTGTACTTTTGTGTACGGGTTTTCTTGTCATATTTGCCATTGCTATCCATCCACTGTTGCAATTGTTCGTCATGAACTTCCACATCAAAAATAATTTTGATTGGGAAGGACATTGAGGACTTGGGTCGGGTGAATCATTTCTACTAAAGCCACTTCCCAATGGGCTTCATGATCTAAGGGGATGGCTTGAGGTAATTTGGCCGTGTAACAGCACAACGTGTTCTTGCGAAACACCTCCATGGAACTGTCACTGGGTAAGGTTAAGTAAAATTGGTTTTGGTGACTCATAATTCCAGAGTTCTGTGGCTGTCCGAGGGGTTAGTGGACGTCAGAGGCGTGTCTCCGCCCAAAATGGGGTTCTGGTTGTGGTTGGAGTGGTGACTGGCACTGGCACTGGACACAAGGTTCCCGAGGTTCCCGTTCGAGGTGAATTTCAGGGAGGGATTAGGAAGCAGGTAACCGATGCAACTGCTCAATAAAATGGTCCACGATTGTTTGTCTCCTTGTTGCAAACTCAAATTGGCGATGGCTGCCCCGATGACACAATACATCACGAAGATTTGGCAGAAAAAGACGATTTGCGTTTTAGGCACACGTTCTCCACACCACACCCACAAGGGTTGTTTTTGTAAATCTTGCACAGAAGAACTGGGTGAAGGAGGAGTGGTCGACGTAGCTGCGTCTGTGTGAAAAGGCATGATGGTCACTTCTTTTTATAGTCGATGACTTGCGAAGCGTCGATCCAAGAATCAAAACTGGGCGGATATCCTTTCCAACGTACTTTGACTTATTTGACACGTCGTTTGCCCACTTTACGGGTTCTGCGTTCGAGAATGCTTTCGATGTCGTACACGTCGTCTTCTTTTTTGGTGACACGTTGTAACTCGGGCAAATAAAACGTTCCTTTGAGCACTTCTCCGTTCATGTCTTCCAATTTATAGACGGCAGGATGACGGCCATGCACTCGTCCAGTGACGCGAAACAGTTCGGTCGTCCAGTTAGGTAAGTAACCTTTGTCAAAAGTGCGTTTGCTTTTGCCAATGCGCACCCAATCTCCTACGGCCAACTCTTCTTGGGGACAGCCCTCGTCGGGGACGAACCGAACAGGCGCTCAAACACCAGCACTTCGTTGTCGGGAGTCACGTCTTGCGGGGCACGTCCGATGCTTCGATGGTAAGATTGGTTGTACGCTTGCACCAGGTGCGGTAAGATGTCGATGTACTTCAGAGTGTGGTGATGCGTAAAATATTTCCACATGCGTTCTTTCAAAGTGCGTTGAAAACGTTCCACGATGCTGGCTTTGGTTTCGGGATTCTCGGTGGTAAAAAAATGAATGTCACGTTTCTTTAATTCTTTTTGGAAAGCTTGGTTCAGAAATTCGGTACCTTTGTCCGTTTGCCATCGAAGAGGGTGACGACCGCTTTGTTTCAACACCCGTTGCAGGGCTCGCACTAACTCGCTGCTCGATTTGGAAGTCAAGGGTACGACCCAAGCAAATTTGGAAAAGACGTCGATGACACAAAACAAATATTTGTAGCCACGATTGTAGCTGGCCAAATGAGAGACATCGGCTAAATCGGCTTGCCATTGATGATCGATGCCTTCCACTCGGGTGCGACTTCTGGCAAACTTGCGTCGAATGGCTTTGTGTAAAGTGTAGGTAGCTTGTTCTTGTAACCATCGTTGCACTTGAGGTAAACGGAAACTTTTCAGTTGCGTTTTGGCAGCACGATACAATTTTTGAACTCCTGCGTAACCTGCAGGATGGGAGGGATCGTAGTAAATGCTGGTTAAGACTTTTTCCATTTTTTTGTGTTGGTTGGTGTGTTAATAAGGCACCCACTCTTGCAGGAGGCTACTCTTTTTCTCTTGGGGTATTTTCTTGGATTGCAATGCTTTGCGTGTGCGACAGGCAATAGGTGTTGAAGAGGAGGAGGATGTCTGAGCGGGGGATATCGGTTCTTGTTTCACTTCTGTCTTCACTTCTGTCTTCACTTTCTTTTTCTCTTGTGATGAAGAAGGGGTGGCCATCATCTTTTTAATCCATCCAATTCTGGAGGTAGGTGGTGTTGTTAACTTGCGTACTTTTTCTGGTGGAGTTTGAAACCCTTCTTCTTCTTCTTCTTTTCCTTTTTCTGTCTTGGTCACTGGTACTGGTGGTACTGGTACTGGTACTGGTGATGGTGCTGGACTTTTCATCAAGGTCTTAAAATCTTTCAGAGTGGGTAGAGCTGTTTCGTCTAAAGCTTTCTGGTGAAAGAGTTGCAGTCGTTGCAAGAGTTGACCGTACTTTTGCGATTTTTCTGTTTCGGACAAATCTTGGCGATCCATCAAGGACTGCAATTCGTGTTGTAACTGGGACATCTCGCTCAAATGGGGATTGGGCGGTAAATGCGGGGTGTGTTGTTCTTGCCACCGATGGTATTCCATCCATCGTTTGTAAGGCACTAAAGCCAGTTTTCGTCCTTCCATGGGGTTGTCAGGGGTCGATTCTGAGATCTTGGAACTTCCGAGGCCTTTTTATCTTGCTCCCACCAGTCCTCCCAACATGGTTCCCAAGACTTCTTTCAGTATGGGGCCTAACAAGAGAGGTAAAATACCTCCACGTTGCACTAACAACTTCTTTTTTTGACGAATGGGAATTTTCTTTTGAACCATTTGGCGAAGAACGTGACGATGTTTGCCTAAGCATTGTTTCTGGTGTTTGGACAAAGGGATCGTGCCTTTCAAAACGTTCAAACAACATTCGCACACGCTATCGATGACCTCTTTGGAGGCCGTTTGAATGAGTTTTTTTCGTAGGGGTGGAGAAGCTTTGGACAGGACAGATAACATGTCCCCATGTTTGGCTAAACGTGGTGGCAGTCCTTTCCTTTTCTTTCCTTGGGGTTTTCTGGAGGGTGACATCTTTGAGTCTTCAGGAGCACCAAAAAACACTGATACCCGACTTGGTCACAGGCCTTTTTTATACTGGAACGCGTCGCCACTGATTGTCTTGACGTCGTATTAGTTTGAGGACAGGCATGACACGTCGTGCAGGGGTACGTAACGGACTAAATCGAGCCAGTTCTTGCTTGGATAAATCCAGTAAACCTTGTAACATGCCCGATCTTTCTTGGACTTTGATTTTGGGAGAAGGTACTTTGTGAGCAGCAGCCACTGCCACTAAATTGGAAGGTCCTGCCACTGGGGAAGTTCTTTTGGGGGTCATCAACGGAGAAGTTCTTGGTGTGATCAACGTCTCCAAGTACTCTTCAGTTCTGGGTGTCATTAACGGAGAAGTGGACAAACGTGAGGCTGCCGGAGACGCAGTCACCGCCGTGGCAGGTCGTGGTTTGCGAGTGTAAGGTTGCGTCCTGGCCGAAGTGCCTCTCTTGCGACTAGTTTTCTGTGGACTTTCCTTTTTCTGGGGACTTTTTCTCTGTTTCTTTTTCTGGGGGCTTCTTTTCTTTTTCCGGGGTGGTGGTGGTGGTGTCTGGTCAGAGGAGGGCCCTGCCACTGGAGAAGTTCTCCTTGGGGACCTGGTCTTTTTCTTCTTGGGACTTCGTTGGACTTTTGTCTTGGGTATAACTTTGGGGGCATTAGGATCCCATCTTAAGAGTGAGCGAATGATGACCCCTCCTACAGTACCGCTCCCTCCAGGTTTCAAAATGATTTGTTTTTTGGTTTGAGTGTCGATGCGGGGATCGGCCAGTTGGACCAAAGCGACTTTGTTTCGATTAAAAAAGCGTTTGGTTTGATGAGGAATCTGAATGATTCCTTGGAGTAATTGACGTGCCGTCACCGTGATCCATCGTAAGACTTCTTTGAGACTAGCTTCTAAGACACGAGCTCGTGTTTGTGGATCTTTTTCTCGACTGATGCCATACAAGGCACGAATCAATTTGACGGGAAGATGCGACTGAAGGGACGTCATGTTCACACTGTGTGTGAGACAGACGAAAAAGGGTCTGAGGTTTTTATAGATTTTTTTATGGGGAGTGAAATGAAGTCGAGGACGGAGACGTGTACAGGACAGGCCCTCCGTCTTGGCACCAGTGGTGAAACAAGTGGGTACGAAATCGCAAATCCTCGGGAGTCGTAGGTTTCAAATCGACGAGTAAATAGGCGTCTGGCGTTTGAGTGGCATCGTCGTACGCCTGAGTCAGCCAAGGCGTTCCTAACTGTTTGGCTAAGACTTGCACTTGCGATTTATCTCGAGGGCTTTTAAACAAGACCACGTAATGCGCATTGAGACTGATGGTGCGATGGGCTTTACTTTGTTGAAACAAATTTTGGGTGATGTAAACGACACTGGCATTACGGTGATGCCCTTTGCGCGTGAACCACAGTTTAATTTCTTCTTCGTCTTCTCCTAACATGTCGTCGAAAATGACCAAATGGGTTTGACGGGAGTAAGAGACGATGCCGTCGTCTTCTTTAGGAATGTCTTCCACAAACACGATGGAATCGCCTTGACTTTCTCGCAAGAGGCTGTACGCCGATTGCCACTCTTTGTAACACCACACGATTCGTTGAGGGGGTCGATCGATCAAATGATGTCTATGTTCGATCAAACGTTTGACGAATTCGGTTTTGCCAGAACCGCTAGGTCCAGCAATGAGCATGTTAAAGGGATGGCGAAGATACAAAGCCTCCCAACTGGCACGATCTAAGTGTTCGTCGATGACTTTGACAGTAGAGGAAGAGGGAGCAGAGACAGCAGAGGTAGCCATGGTGTGAGAAATGTCATTTGTGACACGAAAAACAAACAAGACAAGAGTTTATATACTTTTTCAGAACACGTTTATTGAATGTTTCAAACATGAATACGAAAGACAAAAATGCATAAAAGCCAAAGGATTAAGTACAAGAATAAAAGGCACATGATAACCATGAACGTGGAATAAACACAAGTGTCTGTACAACATGTTTTGGGTAAAGTTCTAACCAGTTCTATAGTAGGGGTAAGGTCACACAAGTGTCCTCCCGAAAGGGTCTTTCAGGCCTGTCCACGACAGTCCTGTCCTGGGTTACGGGTTCTTCTGGCACCGTCACTAACACAGGTTGAAAAGTAACTTTTTTCCTTGAATAACTCTCGTGCATACTGGGCCACCTCTTGTGTCCAAGCCTCAAAACCCTGGTTTCGGTGATGTCCAACATTTGACTCCTAACCAATCTGGTTTCTTCTTCGTGAACGACATGGTAAGTTACTTCAATGAACAATGAACTATCGATCTTGCCTAGGGTTCCTTTTCATATACAGACCAATACCGACGTGACCGTACGGTAAGGTGAAGTGATTGGGAAGTCGCACTCGCTTCTGGTATACAATTTGATAGACTTTTTCCAAGGGTCGACTGACGATGTGGTGAGTGGGTAAACGTACAATCTTGTTCGGTTGATAGGTGGTCACTTTAAAGTTTCCATCCTCTCCCGATTGCAAGGCTTCTTTCAATACCCCAAAGTTGACCACTCGACTGGTACGATGATTCAGAGTCAGTCCTTTCACTTTGCACGTCGTGTGCACTTCTCCTTGTTTGTCCCGGTATTCGTAGCCGTAATTTTTGGGACCACCACTGATGAAACTTAGAATCTTGTCGTCGGGATGCTCGTCTGTCCAGGCTCCTAAACGGTCTCCTTCGATGTCAGGGTGCTGTTGAATCGGGTGATGGATGTAAATGCAACTGTCCGTGTCAAAGTACAGGACGCGTTCTTCTAACAGTTCTAAAGCTTCGTACAATTTTAAGCGAGCATGAGCTGTCACGTAAGCCGCAATGATGACGTTTCCAAAAGGGTCGTCTTGTACAAAGTCCAGATCTTCTTCGTAATTGACCAAGATCAAATCCTCGCGAACGACGTCCACGTGTTTCATGTATTTGGTTTTGTCGTGAATCATCTGGAAGTAGCGGGAAGGTTCTGTCAAATATTCCGTCTTGGGTAAACACGGTCGTTGTGCCATTTTACCCCACAAGCAATTTAACATCACTTTGGCAAACGATCGCCTGCCTTCGTTTTTTTCGATGTGGTCTAAAGAGATGCCTTCTTGTGCGTAGTATTTCTCTTTGAATTGTATTTGGTCTTCGGGAGTGTGACACCAGGAAGGATAGCCGCTGGCTTCTTGTTTCAGTTTCAAAAAGGCATCCACGTAGTCGGCGAAAATGCCTTTCTGAGTAGGGTCACCCTTGTGGTACTGTTGTGTCTTGGGAAAGTGGCAAATTTCGTACATTTCTAACAGTTGGTATACCATGTCCAGAGCTTTGAACAATTCCACGCTGACCCAGGTTCCCGTCAAGGCACGTTCTTCCTGGCTGTGATGGCAAGGTTGGTCTTGGTTGCACGTTTCGGCACAAGTACGGCACAAGGGAAACATCAGTTTGCCTTGACAATGGTGAGGTAAGACGGGATGGTATAGGTTCGTGGGAGGCAAAACTTTACACTTGATCAAGCCTTCGTATTGTCGAATGTTTTTCAGGTCGATGTGTTCCGTCACCAATTGTGGGTACCCTACAGGAAAGCGACAATATTTGCACACGTAGGGATACAGCGAACACACGTCCAAGTATTTGATTTCTTCTCCTTTCTCTTCGTCGGCTTGGTACAGCAAACAGGTGGCATTGGTCCTTCCTCCGTACAAACTATCCCTCGGGTTCAGCGGGTCCATGAACTGGTAACTTTCCACGAGGCGTTTAAACTCGGGATCGGTTTTCATACGGTGATCGTACTCGTGTTCCCACATTTCCACCACTTGGTATCCTTGCTGTTCTAACTTTAGGCGTCACTGACAAGTGTCCTGGTACAAGTCTTCCATGGTTCGTTGCAAAAACTGATTTTTAGTGCCACGGTCAGGGTAACAGACTGGACATCCGTGAAATAAGCAACCGTTAGACTCGTACACGATCTTGGGGTTTTCTAAGTCCCAGCCATCTACCGAATACGTTCCGATGGTCTTTTCGCCTCCTCCGTTGCGGGCATGCTGAATCCATTTGTCTTCCTTGTCGCACAAGTAATGTAACCAACGTAGGGCTTTGACCGAGTATTGACGCTTGACATAGTGGGTCGTTTGAGGACTGATGACAGCCACGGTGTTTTCAGGCATGAATCGTTGGCGGAACACTAAGGAACACGCTTTGGCAATGGTGCAAGCTTCTTTCAAAGGATCGACCCCTCCGTGTTCCATGAACAGTTCTCGAAATTTTCCACAACAACGCCGTAAAATGTCCACGTCGGAACGACAATACTTTAACATTTCTTCCTGAAAGTCGAAAGGGTCCGAGGCGTGAGCTTGGTACCAAGCGTAGAAAGCTTCTCGTTGTTCGGTACGCATGTTGTCGGGGTCGTAATAGTGAGCCTCAGGCAAATGGGGTAGAACAGCATGTTGATTGGCTTCCGTATTGAAAAAGTGTGGAAAGTACCCTTTAGCCATTTCTGTCATTCCAAACGTTTTAGGCATTCGGCTCAAAGGCATAGCCAAGTAACTCATCGAATCTTTAAACTGTACTTGTCCCACTTGCATGAAAATGATTTTGGCTCCGTTCAAAATCACTTTAGGACGTTCGGTGCCATGTTCCGTATAGTACCTCAAAAGAAACTGTCCATCGTATCCGGAGAAATTGTGAGCCATCACCGTGGCATGACGATGACAATCTCCGTAACGTTCGATGTCCTCTTGGCTCCACGTCTTGTCGATGGGGTCTAAGACCCATTGGGCAAAATCGGCTAACGTGTTCGGCCCCCGAAAGATTTTTTCATGTCCTCCAGGAATCTTGCTGCAGTGAGGGCAATGACTGAAGATAGGTTCTTGAATGCACTTCTCGCACGCTCGATGAGCCACGCAGAAATTAGGGATGTGAATGCCAGTCTCTTGCATGCATTCGAAATCGAAAAAGATGAAATTGCCTTTCTTCTTGTGACCGTCCTCTTTCTCTGGTGGGGGTTGGTATTTTTGCACGTAACATTCGTGTTCCAAGTCCACGATGTGGTGACAAATGTGACATTTTTTCTTTCCTCGACATACGTGTGCCTTGGCATTGTTGGTACGTATGCCTTGTCTACACGTAGGGCACAATCTCAGGAGTTGACAAGCACATTTCTTCTGTGAACCTTGTGTTTTCAAATGTTGTTGGTAACAAGTAGGGCTGACAAACGTGCGCAGACAAGTCGAACAAGGTACCGATTCTTCGCTCAGACAGGGTGGAGAGGCCAAACATCCTGGGCATTTCCATCCACAATGCTTGTGTTGCTCTCGATTATTATAACCATAGTCACATTTCTCACAGTAATATCTGTATCCCAGGAATCCGGTGATACTGGTAATGGTATCGAAATGGTCATCGTGATGATAAACATGAATGTATTTTCCGTCCTTAAAGTCTTGGCCTCGAAACAACAGAGACCCGCGCATTTCTTGAGGGTGCACTTTCAAGGTGTAGCGTGGAGCTAGGGCATCTTGCAATTTTTGCATCTCAGGAACGCCACAGGGTGTGTCTTTGGACAGGCCAGCTTGTTGCAACAGGAGTTCTGCTTCGTTTCGTTGTTTGGTTCGGTTCGATTTTCGAATGTTCTCCCAGGTTCTTTTCCATTCTGTCGTGTCAGCAATACCGACAATTAAATTATTAAGAACACAAAGGTGAAGTTCAAAAGAATAACAATTTAATACAAATTAAACGATATTAAGTTCTCAACAAATCTGTTTCCTCTCGACTATGTGACAACCTATTTCATCACGTGATTTTAGTGTGAGATGGCTTTCCCCTGTACAAGGTTTCTACTCATCTGTGTTTACTACGCCAAATGCTTTCCTCTTTCCGGCGTTCTCCGATTCTTCCTGTCCTCTTCCCCTTTTGTCTTCTTTTCTCCTCCTCCTTTCTTTCTCTCTTTCTCCTTCAACGAGGCTTGTTCCCGCCTACTTCTATTCTCTATTTCTCCTTCAACGAAGCTTGTTCTCCGCCTTCTTCTATCCTGTTTCTCTGAGACTCGGGACTTGACTACTCTGTCCCCAAAAGCTTCCTACGACAAAAACACAAGGACGTTAGTAGTGAAGGGGGAGAGATTAGCGTAAATGGGAATTAGCAATACAGACACCCCCTGGGACAGATTAGCGTAAATGGAAATTTAACATGGAGAAAAATCGTGGGACAGATTAGGGTCAAGGGAAACTAACATGGGAATAGGGGACTGTATAGCGTCAAAGGAATTTAAACAGGGTGGGACTTTATAGCGTCAAGGGAAATTGAACATGGGATTTTTTTATATTTTTTTAAAAAAATAAAAAATAAAAAAGGGGTAGGCAATTGAAAAGTCATTCTCTTTTCGAGAAATATGGCTGGTTCTGAAAAGGGCCTTTGGGTTTATGTTAATGTAATCATTAACATAAAGGGCACCGCATTGGTCTTCTTCTTGTCCTTAGGCTGCGTCTTACTGTTGGTCCGTAAATCAGCACTCTTTTCAGGCATCCTTGTCTTTCAACGTAGATCCTACGTATCCACAGGCTGGTGTTTGTCCTGTGGACAACGGTCCACTTGGATCGGACATACATGAGCATGTCCGTCCTAAACATCATGGAAGACACAAGCGTGGATGACTCAACTGTGGTCCACATCTTGAAGCGACGAGAACAGGTGAATCAATGCAGTGAACTGCGCTTATTTATAGGTAGAGGAAGGATTGAAACGGATTGAATTCATTCACCAATCCGAACACGCGTTACAAAATTCAGTCAGCTCGCATCCAATCCGAAGAGAGCAGTATGTGACGTCACGTGGTCTATATAGATTCGCTAGCGCTTGTGTGCAGTCAATCTATGTGACAGTGATTCAACATGACGGAAACTCAGAAAACGATCCATTGGGGTGCACCAACAGGGGAGACCGCCCAAGGGAACCCAGACTTACTTTCAGAAGAGGTGAATTGGGATTTTGTGGATTTTCTCTCCTCGCAAGAATTTGTTCCGGAACCTTTGTCACCTTCATTACCGCAAGTGGAGAATTTTAGACAGAGACAGAAAGAAGAATTGGAGAAATTTATACAACGACAAAAGGAAGCGGAACAGGCTTTTCTCCTACAGCAACAGCAGCAAGAACAAGAGGTAAGAAAAAAAACAAGAAGAAGAAGTAGCAGCAAAGAAACAAGAGGGGGAAAATCAAACGGTCACGGTACTGTTGGACATTTTAGCGGAGTTAAGAAGTCTGAAACAAATGTATCAGACTTCTTTATCACGACCGAAGAGAATACGACCTTCCCGAGCTAAACACGTTAACCCTGTGACTAAGACTACCGTACCACCCTTAGTGATTTCAACCCAATCATCATCAACATTACGCAGTCCAGAAGTAGGCCTTGGCCGTGGCAAAGGTTTAAGGCAGTTAAAGTTGATTGCTTAAACTCACCCCTACACCAAAATAAAAAGGCCCTTTTCAGGGCCACCCACATTTCTCGAAAAGAGATAGCCCTTCAATTTTGCCAATCACTCAAAAAAAAATAACCCACCCATTTTACCCTTATAGTACGTGTCTGTGTATGAGTGCGTGAGTGTAGCTTCTTATTTTAAAATAAAAACTCAAGGACACTTACCTTGTATCATAAATTTATTCTTTTCTCCATTTTTTACAATCCAATTCACAATTCACAACATAACACTTTAATTAAAAGTTCATTGACTTCTTCTGTCTCTTTGTTTAGTCTTTGTTTTTTTAAATTTCTTCACCGTCACACTCTTTTCCTCTTCTTCTTTCTCCTCGCTTTCTTCCCTTCTTCTTTTCTTCTCCTGTTTCTTTTTCTTCACCTGTCTTCTTTCTTCCTCAGAAGAATCCCTCTCTTCCTCTGAAGAATCCCTCTCTTACTCTGAAGAATCTCTCTCTTCTTCTGAACAATTCCTCTTTTCTTCTGATTCCTCTTGTTTCTTTTTTGGGCAATCTGGAGACCAATGTCCTTTTTCTTTACAATAATAACAGGTATCTTGACTTTTGTCTTTTTTAGTCCCTGTTTTTTTTCTTTTTTGACGGTCTGGACACTCTGAAGACCAATGCCCTTTCTCCTGACAGATATAGCAAATACCTTGACTTTTATCTCGAAAGGAAGGAAAGTAGTCCGTAGGCTGGTCTGAAGAGAATTTTCTAATGACCCCTCGCAAAGCTCTGACGAAACGTTCGATTTGGTTAGTCTCTTCCATCGTTGTGCTCGGCTTGAGAGTGAAATGAATAGTGAAAGAACAAGACACACACCCTTTTATATACGCTAGTCTGCCATGACTATAAATTAGTCTAAGGTGTTTGAACTTGAGTCATTTGACGTTTTTCACTCAAGATGAAACGATCCTATTCATTTGAGAAGAAAGAAGAAGAAAGTAAGAGGTAGAAACGTGATCTATCGCCTCGTACCAGGGCTGAAATCTTGGCACAAATTCATGCCAGTGATTTTGAAGAGGACATGAGTGAACCAGAATTTGAAACCTCTAAACCAAGTTCACCACCCTTAGTCAACCCTGAAAAATACTATTCCATTCGAGAGACGGAAAAGCGCTCCTCTAGAAAATTTAGAACCACGGCTTACAAATACACGGTGAAGTTTAAAGATTTCAAGGCTGAAGTGCCGTTAGAGAAAGCAGAAGTGTTCATCACTGGGGTGTGGGATTCTTTGCTCACTGCACTCAAGCGACAATGTCAACCCAAAGAAGACGATCGCTTGAGACTTTCCATACAACACGACGGTTTGAAATCCCCTGTTTGGATCGAGTTTAGCACCCCTGCAGAATTGACAGCTTCCAAAGTCATGGACAAGATTTAACACGTACAACAATTTAATGATCAGTTTGACATCACCAATGGTAAAGCCACACTGGACATGACCCACGTCTCTCCTTCTCAAGGGACTGGATGCAAAAAGATGTTATTGGTGAACGACCCTCGCAGCACCAAAAAGAGTCTCGTCCAAATTAACAACCCTCAAGACCAGATGTGCTTAGCCCGAGCCATCGTGGTGGGACGAACCTATGCCAACAAGAACGACACGGCAGAATGGAAAAGAGCCTGGAAAACTATTCAACAATCGGACCGAGCCAAACAACGAAACGAATCAGAACTCCTGTTGCAACAAGCAGGCCTGTCCAAAGACACACCCTGTGGCATTCCTGAAATGCAAAAATTGCAAGATGTCCTAGCTCCACGATACACCTTGAAAGTGCACCCTCAAGAAATGCGCGGGCCTCTGTTGTTTCGAGGCCAAGATTTTAAGGACAGAAAATACATTCATGTTTATTATCACGATGAACATTTCGATACCATTACCAGTATCACCGGATTCCTGGGATACAGATATTACTGTGAGAAATGTGACCATGGTTATAATAATCGAGAGCAGCACAAGCATTGTGGATGGAAATGCTCAGGATGTTTGGCCTCTTCACCCTGTCTGAGCGAAGAACCAGTGCCTTGTTCAACTTGTCTGCGCACGTTTGTCAGCCCTACCTGTTACCAACAACATCTGAAAACGCAAGGTTCACAGAAGAAATGTGCTTGTCAACTCCTGAGATTGTGCCCTACGTGTGAACAAGTCATACGTACCAATAATACCAAGGCACACGCATGTTCAGGAAAGAAAAAATGTCACATTTGTCACCACATCGTGGACTTGGAACACCAATGTTACGTGCAAAAATACCCACCAGAGAAAGAGGACGGTCACAAGAAGAAAGGCAATTTCATCTTTTTCGATTTCGAATGCATGCAAGAGACTGGCATTCACATTCCTAATTTCTGCGTGGCTCATCGAGCGTGCGAGAAGTGTATTCAAGAACCTATCTTCAGTTATTGCCCTCACTGCAGCAAAATTCCTGGAGGACGTGAAAAAATCTTTCGGGGGCCGAACACGTTAGCCGATTTTGCCCAATGGGTCTTAGACCCCGTCGACAAGACGTGGAGCCAAGAGGACATCGAACGTTACGGAGATTGTCATCGTCATGCCACGGTGATGGCTCACAATTTCTCCGGATACGATGGACAGTTTCTTTTGAGGTACTATACGGAACAAGGCACCGAACGTCCTAGAGTGACTTTGAACGGAGCCAAAATCATTTTCATGCAAGTGGGACAAGTACAGTTTAAAGATTCGATGAGCTATTTGGCCATGCCTTTGAGTCGAATGCCTAAAACGTTTGGAATGACAGAAATGGCTAAAGGGTACTTTCCACACCTTTTCAATACGGAAGCCAATCAACACGCCGTTCTACGCCATTTACCTGAGGCTCACTATTACGACCCCGACAACATGCGTACCGAACAACGAGAAGCTTTCTACGCTTGGTACCAGGCTCACGCCTCGGACCCTTTCGACTTTCAGGAAGAAATGCTAAAGTATTGTCGTTCCGACGTGGACATTTTACGGCGTTGCTGTGGAAAATTTCGTGAACTGTTCATGGAACACGGAGGGGTCGATCCTTTGAAAGAAGCTTGCACCATTGCCAAAGCGTGTTCCTTAGTGTATCGACAACGATTCATGCCCGAAAACACCGTGGCTGTCATCAGTCCTCAAACGACCCACTTTGTCAAACGTCAATACTCGGTCAAAGCCCTACGTTGGTTACATTACTTGTGCGACAAGGAAGACAAGTGGATTCAGCATGCCCGCAACGGAGGGGGCGAAAAGACCATCGGAACGTATTCGGTGGATGGCTGGGACTTAGAAAACCCCAAGATCGTGTACGAGTTTAACGATTGCTTATTTCACGGATGTCCCGTCTGTTACCCTGACCGTGGCACTAAAAATCAGTTTTTGCAATGAACCATGGAAGACTTGTACCAGGACACTTGTCAGCGGCGCCTAAAGTTAGAACAGGAAGGATCCCAAGTGGTGGAAATGTGGGAACACGAGTACGATCACCGTATGAAAACCGATCCCGAGTTTAAACGCCTCTTGGAAAGTTACCAGTTCATGGACCCGCTGAACCCGAGAGATAGTTTGTACAGAGGAAGGACCAATGCCACCTGTTTGCTGTACCAAGCCGACGAAGAGAAAGGAGAAGAAATCAAATACTTGGACGTGTGTTCGCTGTATCCCTACGTGTGCAAATATTGTCGCTTTCCTGTAGGGCACCCGCAATTGTTCACGGAACACATCGACCTGAAAAACATTCGACAATACGAAGGCTTGATCAAGTGCAAAGTTTTGCCTCCCACGAACCTATACCATCCCGTCTTACCTCACCATTGTCAAGGCAAACTGATGTTTCCCTTGTGCCGTACTTGTGCCGAAACGTGCAACCAAGACCAACCTTGTCAGCACAGCCAGGAAGAACGTGCCTTGACGGGAACCTGGGTCAGCGTAGAATTGTTCAAAGCTCTGGAAATGGGATACCAACTGTTAGAAGTGTACGAAATTTGCCACTTTCCCAAGACACAACAATACCAAAAGGGTGATCCCAGTCTGAAAGGCATTTTCGCCGACTACGTGGATGCCTTTTTGAAACTGAAACAAGAAGCCAGCGGCTATCCTTCCTGGTGTCACACTCCCGAAGACCAAATACAATTCAAAGAGAAATACTACGAACAAGAAGGCATCACTTTAGACCACATCGAGAAAAACGAAGGCAGGCGATCGTTTGCCAAAGTGATGTTAAATTGCTTGTGGGGTAAAATGGCACAACGACCGTGTTTACCCAAGACGGAATATTTGACAGAACCTTCCTGTTACTTCCAGATGATTCACGACAAAAAAAAACACTTGAAACACGTGGACGTCGTTCGAGAGGATTTGATCTTGGTCAATTACGAAGAAGATCTGGACTTTGTACAAGACGACCCTTTTGGAAATGTCATCATTGCGGCTTACGTGACAGCTCATGCTCGCTTAAAATTGTACGAAGCTTTAGAACTGTTAGAAGAACGCGTCCTGTACTTTGACACGGACAGTTGCATTTACATCCATCACCCGATTCAACATCACCCTAACATCGAAGGAGACCGTGTAGGAGCCTGGACAGACGAGCATCCCGACGACAAGATTCTAAGTTTCGTCAGTGGCGGTCCCAAAAATTACGGCTACGAATACCGAGACAAACAAGGAGAAGTGCATACGACGTGCAAAGTGAAAGGACTGACTTTGAATTATCGTACCAGTCGAGTGGTCAACTTTGGGGTATTGAAAGAAGCCTTGCAATCGGGAGAGGATGGACACTTTAAAGTGACCACCTATCAACCGAACAAGATTGTACGTTTACCCACTCACCACATCGTCAGTCGGCCCTTGGAAAAAGTCTATCAAATCGTGTACCAGAAGCGAGTGAGACTTCCCAATCATTTCACCTTACCGTACGGTCACGTCGGTATTGGTCTGTATATAAAAAGGAACCCTAGGCAAGATCGATAGTTCATTGGGACTACCAAGACCGAGCGAACAAGATGAATACTTTGAAAGAGACATCGTTCCAGTTTGGGGATTGTAAAAAAGTTGTATCTTCCTCTAGTGTGACTAATACTGGATGGATAAGACCCAGACATTGCGACGGAAAATGTCCGGAAGGAAACTGCGATTGTCCATGTGGTTACCATTGTAATTGCGTAATGGAGTTTGCAGACGAGTGCGATTGTGAGCCTTGCGATGGGGTCGATGCTGTACGTTGTGACCTGAGAGATGCCGTAAAGCATGATGGGAACTTTAGTGTCACTACCCCTATCATGGAAAGGGATGCTGTGCGTGTCAAACCTGTGGGATGCGAAAGTGATGCCGCTCGTCCTCTTAGACATTTTACTGGGTTTAAAGGGGAATGTTCACCTTCACGTCTACCCCCTTACGATGTCATCCAGCCCTGAGCAAACTCCTACCCATGTCACTCAACCCTCATCGAAACGAACCTGTGAAAGACGAATATTCGTTTCCTGTGCGTTTGTCGGAATACTGCGACTTTGAAAATCGTCTTCAATCGTTCAAAGGAAAATGGCCAAAGTATCTGGGAGGACCGACCCCCGAAGAATTAGCCAGAGCCGGATTTTTCTACTTGGGCGAAGGAGATAAAGTCAAGTGCTTCAGTTGCGGTGTGTCACTTCACCACTGGGAACCGCAAGATTCGGCCTACGTAGAACATGCTCGATGGTCACCGAATTGTCATTACTTACCCTTAGTAGGACCGAGACATTGAAGTAACTTACCATGTCGTTGACGAAGAAGAAACCAGATTGGTTAGAAGTCAAATGTTGGACATCACCGAGACCAGTATTTAAACTTCATTTCAAAAACGATATTGAATCATTACCTAAAGAACTGCAAGAGAAGATTTACAAAGAAGTTTGGCAGGGGTTTGCCAGAGTGAAATCTCAATGGGTCACTGTAGAACTTTTGTGTCGAGAAATTCATAAGAGGAAAGTGAAAAAAGTCAACCAGTGTGTTAGATTGCTTTCGGTCAAGGGTGCATTCATCCTATTATATCGCTTTAGACCGTTTACATCAAAAGAGTTCAGTGACATTCTTGGACGTTACCCTGAATGGCAGTGGTCAGAAATTACTCACTATGTGGATTACTTTTGCTCTCTAGGAGAAGATTGTGAATTGTACGGACTGACTTATTCATGAATACTTTACAAGAGAACATTTGTGCTTTGCCTGTGGAGTTGAGAGAACGCATTTACCGAAAGCTGGTCAAAATACAAGTGAAACGTAAAGAACAATTGCATCCGTTACGTCACCGGTGTTTGAACCACTGGTACCTTCAGGCTATACAAGGACTGATAGCAGCAGAGGGGGCGAATCGGACATTTTGTCCAATCGTTATTTTGCTTAATTATTACTTTCTGCAACTCAACGATCTAGTGTCGTCAGCGCCTGGTAAAAAAAAAACGACGTCGTCGTTGGGGGATCGTCCAAACGTCATTTGGTTTAATTAACACCTTCTGCGCGCTGATCCCCAGCGTCGTCAGCGTCCGGTAAGCACATCGACGACCGCGTCGATGTCATCGCCCCTCTGCTGCTAAGTGGTTATTTACAATGAAAATTATTTACAACTAACCGAATATTTGGTCAAGTCCGATACGATATCGTGTCCGAGGATCATGTAAATTTATCGTTACGAATCCATGTGGGGTCGACTGAGCATGACTAAAAAAGTTTCGAAAAACATTAAAGTCCATGTCACCGCCGCACCATGTCTGCCAAATATTTCGTAGCGTGTGTGTATCAACGCCGTTGAACACAGCAAGAATATTACAGTTGTCTCTAATTACTTTTGGAATCTGAGTGTATCGTTGAGTGACATATATCACGTCAGTGTTTTTATGCCTGCCTCTGGAAAATATCCTAGCTGGGTTCTTTTGATTGTCTAACATAACATCATCGTACACGACTAGATTGTTAACGTCGCCATCAATATCATCAATACCCGGTGCATCATTGATATCCGTAATAAACTCAATAACATTCTTTTTAGCGATCGCTGATGCATTCTCGTTGAAATCTTTCAACACCTCGTAGCATCGTTGATCATCTACGCTAGGAGCAACCAAATACAACTTATCCCACTTCATCCATCTCATTATTAAATTGAGTAACAATTGCGTCTTGCCGGATCCAGATGGTCCGATGATAATCATCCGGATCGAGTTTGGTAACGCTGCAACATGCTTAACTGGTTCTCTTGTTTTAGTCGCCGAAAAATCAATTATATTCATATCTCTATACATAAATTATGGATCTATATTGTGTGAAGTGTAGAGTGCGTACTGGCACAAATGATATGACAACCGTTACGACAAGAAATAACAGATCGGCGCTTACTGGTAAGTGTGTACAATGCGGTACAAAGAAATTTAGATTTATTTCTATTAGACCCGGAGATGTTTTAAAAAAAAGCGAGGAGGTGACATCGCAGCCAAATTGGCAAAACTCCCCGGAACACCGTGGGCAAAGTATCCAGGAGAAAAACACCTCCCAGGATATAACTACTGTGGCCCCGGAACACGATTAGATATTAGACTCGATGCTCAGGATCAGCCCAATCCAGGTGAGTATCCGATAAATGCTATTGATAAGGCGTGTCATGCTCATGATGTTGCTTACAAAAGTAGCGATCTGCAACAGCGTCATATCGCGGATGTAAAATTAATTCACGCGCTAAATGCTATTCCTGATAAATCCGTCAAAGAAAAATTGGCCTCATGGTTGGTAAAATCGGCTATGAAAGGTAAATTAATGATTGGCGCTGGTAATTAATAACAATCATCCAAGAAAAACGATGGATTCCATCTATTATTCTCCGAGAGGATACTGGAAGGGGAAGGCCGCAATTGGTAAGCTTGCAAGCGCTGCAAAGGTAACAAAGACCACTGCGGCTAATTGGTTATCCAAACAGGCTATATGGCAAATTTATCTACCACCGCCTAAACAAATCAACTTCTCGCGCTTTGATGTCAGCGTACCTAATGAAGTTCATCAGGCTGATATACTATTTCTGCCGCATGACAACGGTTACAAATACGCGCTAACCGTAGTTGATGTTGCGAGTCGATACAAACAAGCGGAACCGTTGAAAACAAAGTCAGCAACTGAAGTAGCCGATGCGTTTGAGCGGATTTATCGAAGAGGTCCTCTGCGCTGGTCAAATCTATTACAAGTTGATCCTGGTAGTGAATTTCGCGGCGCTGTTTTATCAACGCTGAAACATCATAGCGTCGCGATACGACGAGGTCATACTGCGCTACATCGTGATCAGGCAATTGTTGAACGATTCAATCGGACTCTCGCTGAACGGTTATTTGGATATCAATACGCGAAGGAATTCATCCAAGAAAAACGATCTCGTGAATGGGTTAAAAGGTTGCCAGGTGTAATTGCAGCGTTAAATAACGAGATTACCCGAGTAATCAACATGAAGCCCAGCGACGCGATTAAATACGAGTATATACCCGGAAAATTAAAAATAAATAGCGTTTCTAAGCCGATTCTTGGCGATGTCACTGTTAGATATCTATATGAACCAGGAGAGCTTGAAGGCGGTAAAAAAAGGGCTACCGATCCTATTTGGAGTGTTACCACACATAACATATCAACGATAACACGATCAACTGGTAGACCACCGATCTATAGACTGGATTCAACTGCTCCTCAGCGCGGATTTACACGCGAGCAACTACAAGTGATACCTAACGATACTCAATTACCCCCGCGTGGTCTTAACTAGCGCCGTTGCGTCTATTACACTCAAGACAGGTCAACCTCACATTGTTTTTGACATGACCGAGACTGTTATCGATCCTATCCACGGTAAATTGGCGAGTGTCTTTATCCGAATAACGCCAACTCATTATACAATTGCAACTCGCGCAGTGATTATTCTGTTGTTGTCGTAGCGAGATTATTAATTCGGCATCAATATCAAAACGCCGCTGTTTTTTTTTATCCTGTTGGCGGTAACCCGAGAGTTTTCTATCAATGACGCTTGCATCGATGGTGACTTTGTCACTGGCTTCGTCACTGACTCCGTCAATAACAATTCTTCGAAGCTGATTTATTCTCCGTACTCGGGACACTGCAAGATAGACTAGATTCGACCATTCGATGCGATTATCAACCATCCAAACAATTGTGTCCGTGATGGTTAGTCCCTGCGAGGAATGTATTGTTGTTGCGTATCCTAGCGTCCACGGGGATTTATCAGCACGTAGCGCGTCCTCGACGACATCGATATCAACGAGCACAATATCATTCAGCACGAGAATTTGTTTTTTTGTCCCCGACGCTGTCGGGCCTGGAATTTCAACTTCAATGTTCTGCCGCCGTGTATCCGCGGGTCTATAACATAACGGCACTGGACGCGTTGGAAACTTTTCCTTATGCAACGTAAACAACTTCCACTGAAGTGTGTCTCTGACTATCTTTCTACTCGCTACAATTAAATCGTTTGGTCTCCATGTTTCCCAGAATTCATTCAACGGCGTTTCCGGAATTACCTCGCGGATTATTTCACACTGAATTCTATCCGGCTGTAATCTGATTAATTTCTTAACCTCGCGCAGTTGTTCATCAAGTGCTCGGTAATCAGTATCGGTTTCTTCATAATAGTCCACAAAACCCCTTAACCAATCATGTGGACCCTCGCCGACAAATGGTGGTGGTTGGCCATGATCCCCACACATGATTACCGCTGTATTCGCGCGCAGCAACCACTCAAGAAACATTTGTAAAGTATCTAACGAAACAGTACATATTTCGTCCCAGATGATAACTTCAGGAATAAATTTTTCGCCCATTCGATCAGGAGTCCACTCACCGCCGCTGTATCGAAAAAAGCTGTGATAAGTAACGGCGTCAACATTTCGTTGTTTTATCTCTCGCGCTAGTCTATGGGTCGGTGTAAGCACGATTATACTTGCCCGCGTTCGAAATAATTCAATTGCCCGAGTCGTCTTTCCTGACCCGCCACAGCCGCTTAAATAAACTGTTTTGTGTCTACAAATTGGATCAGAACACGATGGTGCATTAGACCATTCTGATAAATTATTACCGCGTAGGTAATTGTTCTCAACGATGACATTTGCTGACGGGGAATAATCGCGTCGTATTTCATTTTTAATTCTCCATGTACCCCAACTCTCGTCCGGACTAGTAAACTCGGCTACGTTTCCCTTATACGCTACGTCTATATAAAATGAATCAACGGCTACTCTAACCGCGGTATCGGGGAATCTATTTATCATCGAGAATAAATTGATAGCGGCATAACCCAGCATAGACGCCCTCAAATGTGGATACGCCGGGCTGTCTCCATCGCTGTAGGTAACAACTGTACCCAACCTCGTTCCATTGGACAAGAAAGCTGTTTTGCAGTTCACGTATCTATTTTTTGCCACTGCGTCCTTGATTACGAAATCATATTCTGCGTCATCTATAATCAGCCGTGAGCAATATCGTTTGTAGTCGCAGTTTTTTCCACCTTGTGTGAACTTACCAATTATTCTTCTACCGAGATCTTTTGCCTCGCGGTTTCGTTGGTTAAATATCCTCCTGGACCATTCGATGATATATTCCTCGTCGGCATCAATGTGTTTTCTGGACTCGTCAATTATGTTATCTAGACGCTCCGGTTCTGGTAACCAGACTTCAGTCTGCGCCCGATATGATATAATTGCGTCACTGACAATCAACGAAACTAGCATGCTACAATCAATCATATACCGTAGCAGCGCTATTGGCAGCCACTTCTTTTCAGCCATGTGTCTACCGATCCAAATATAGCAACAGCGATGGAGCCCTGCCGCGAATTCAAATGATACTATGCGAGCGAATCCGGTTAAATCAAAATCAGGCAGTGGTCCATTAATAGCAACACGAGTCATTTCATGACTGGGGTGTCCAAATCGTTTGAAATACTCAGCGGCGGATCCATACCCGAGAAAACTCGCTGGATAACAGGCAACCATATCAACCGAGATCATAGCGTCGCGGTTGTATTCAGTGTTCCATAGTCCACCGTGATAGTATTCCAAACAACTGGATTGTACATCCGGTAGAAATTCCTTGCGCGTTGGTCTCCACGCATTTTTCCTTGCTGCAACATGAGCTACAACCGATGGAATCGTAAAACAATTTGTTAGCAGTTGTTCATCATACTCCTCAAATTCTATGGCGGTTTTTTTCATCCTGTTGTGAAATGCTTCAGTGCGATATAATTCGCCGTTTGGTCTTACAAACTGATCAAAGGTATCCGCATCGTTTTCAGCGCTGCGAAGTAACCACATTGATACAGGGTCGTTTTTACACAAGTAGGCAATAGCATCAAATAGTTTCCTCTCCGCGAGAAAACCATCCCGGGAGAATTCTTCTCCCAAAAATTCTTCGGGTATATACTTTACTGTTCTATCCCGTGGAAATATTGTGATCGCGGGCGTCCATGCGTGTTCGTTATGATCAATAATTTTGATTGGGGCTCCCTTTGATTTGTACTTTGATTCGTATAATACTTCACCGGTTATCGTTGTAACGGTTATTGGAAATCTCAACGACGTTTCTAATCTCGCTATGTCGCTGATGGTCGCTCCACGCTCTTTTACGGTTAGTTCCCACTGGTTGATTTTGCTACGTCGTAAATCAGTCAATTTGTTTCCTCGACACGCATTTGTAAAATGCTCTATTATTCGTTCTGCTACACAATTTATCCCGGTTGACTGTTTCATCGGTTTCAGTTTTCCGATATCAGGTTTCTTATTTAACGGGTATATTCCATAAACAACTGCTGTTTCAGGATACGCTCGTTCATAGTATGGTCTGTCAACTCCGGTTAACAGCCCTGGCTTGGAGTCGCGGCTGACAGTGACTGTTTTCATGTCGCTGAGAACTGGTTCAAATTTATCACGTATGATCCAATCGCCTGATTCCACCCGGACAATAAATTTTACTCTGAAGAAATATCTTTTACCGTCAAGTTGTGATATTATCATTGCTGCGCGGTTGTCGTTCATGGTAGCATCAACAATGCCATCAATTCGAAATGTTGACCAACTGTGAGATGCGCCATCACGCTTGAATTCATTAATACAATCGCGTATTTTACTCAACAGGGTTTTATCGTTTATTAACGCTTTTGGTGTGCCCTTGAGGACTCTATCGAGATTGAATTTAATATTTTTCCGGGGCTTAATTGCTGCTAATCTCTCGAACTCATCCATATAATTAAAACAAGTATTTAAATGAAAGAATATAGTATAATGAATCACTGCAAATGGTTGATGATTGGGTCGACAACCCCGTGCAATAAATCATGTAGAGGTGAATTCTGCGGGTATCATTTACAAAGTGTTCGTAATGGTTCTCTTGGCCCCCTCCCGTGCTTGGTTTGTCACGTCGGTGTAAGAGGAAAATCGCAGTTGTGTATTAATTGTGGCGGAAAGCGATACAGGGAACTAAAACGCTATTATGACAAGCGAATTAAAAACGCCGTCATTGATCCCACCGCAGACTTCGTCATCAAAACCCCCCAAGACTACGTTGAAAGATTCATAATTAAACCAAATAATAAATTAGACAAGTAGTATTATTATACAAATGGACCAAGAATTTCAGCCGCATCCCCTGCTCGTCAATTACGAGGCATCTCGCGACGGTATTGTTAGAAACCGCAGACTGAAGAAGCCGGTTGGTACCGTGAATAATCAGGGGTATTTGATGTTTAGTGCCGGAAAGAAGAAGTATCTTGTTCACAGGGTGGTATTTGAAGCGTTTAACGGATTAATCGAGAATGGGTTTGTGATTGATCATATTAATAATAATAAGACTGATAATTCTCTTATAAACTTGCAAGCTATCTCTCAGAGTGAAAATAGTAAAAAAGGCCAAACCGGTAAATACCCAAAGAAAGCAAGGGGCGTAAAGTCATTTGATACAACAACTCAAGAGGAAAAAACATTTCACTCCATGCATGCGGCAGAAAAATATTTCGACATTTGTAAGGCCTCAATACGAAGAGTAGCAGAAGGAATACAGAATTCAGCGATCTCAAAAAAGACGGATCACAGAATTCGATTTTCATATGTAAATATCAGCGAGTGACGAAGTCACCGGCGCCTATGGCGCTGACAAGGCCACCGGCGCTGACAATAAATTGTCCGTTCCGGAAGAAAACAAAGTATGAACACCTCGGAATTGATACACGGGGTTTTCATTTTTTTTTATTTAAAAACAAGATGTTTTATAAGAATAATGAATATCGAAGACATCAATAATATATTAGCCGAGATTTCAAAATTAAAAAATCAAGGAATTGAATTATCTGATGGTCTCGACAATGAAAAAATATTATCCGATTATGAGATTATTAACGAACAGTCGAAACGGGGGCGTTTTACCCTGGCCCGCGAGTATTTTTTTATAAAACGATTACAACATACGATTAATGAAAACTTGTACCACAATGACGCAAATGCATTCATTGGACTATTCACTGCCGTTGAAATAATACGAAAAAAACTCGGACGTGTTTATGAACGACGCCGGGAGATTTCTAGTAAGATCAAAAACATTAGAAGGATTATAGACGAAAACTCCGTGGAGCCCCCGATGGTACACTCGGCGGAAAATTAGAAAATTGCGGATCAATTTACAATAATGGTAGGTGAATCACTTACTACTCGGTTAGCCAGAGAGCGGCTAGCAGCGCTTAGAAAGTTCATACCGTTACGAGACAGGGTCCGAGAACAACTTCAAACGCGGCAGCAAATGCAAACCGATTTTACTGTTGGAAGCGAACAGTTATTTGCCCCGGTAACTAAAGCGACTAAGGATGTTACAGCGGCAACTGTACCCGTTCTTGGTGCGCTTGAAAAGATAGCGGCTCAGACCGAACAAACAAAAAGGTCTTTAGAAACACTTCCTGCAAAAATAGCGGCTGCTACAACACGGAGGCCACCACCACTCGCTATAACCGAACCACAAGAACCTTATGTTACAATGGCCGACGAGGAAGAACTAGGCGCTACTGCGAAAGAACCAGAAGAAGAAATACCCGAAGAAACACCCGAAGAAATACCGGAAGAAAAAGAGGGGAATATACCCCGTATTGTACTCAAGAAGAGCACAATAGATCAAATTAGAGGCTTCAGCAACAGGGAAGAATTAATTAATTTTACTGCCAACAATTTTGCTAAGAACATACGAGATAAGAAGCATATCAATAGCGGTTACGAGAAAAATATAAAGTCGTTAAAAGACTGGGCAAGAATAGTGTATTTAGCGAGTAAACATAAAGATGCATTACCACATCGTAGTAAATCCGATTACGACGCATTCCACAAGGAAGTTAAGAGTATAACACCAAAAAAAGGAAAAGGATACTCTGTTGGTAAAGAATCCTACGGCGTTACCTGTCCTAATAGTGTTCTCAGTGATATATCACGGCTGGAAGTACTAATCGGAGGAAAACGAGCCGGAAATAACTCTACGGAAATAATCAATGAGGCCGCTGATATTTGCAAGCGTTTATTTGCAGGCGGTATTATGGACATTAATGCATATCGAACGCTCATAGACGAGCTCGTGGATGATTAATTGGAAAACTGGTGTTTTTAATAAGGATGATCATACACTACAACCATGATAAACCAGTACTCGTCTACGTGGTAAACTCGCGATTGCCTGTTTACCGCGCGTACTATGGAGATGGTCTCGGTAGCACCATTGCGGGGTTATTTACAAGAATGGCTCCAAAAGTAGCGCCGTTAGCCAAACAATTAGGAATGAAGGCTATTGATGTTATTCGTGATAAGGGAATTAGTGCTATTGGAGATGTTGCCGGAAAGGCGCTTTCAGCCGCGCGAGACAAACTAATGTCGTTGGTGAAATCCAGGAGAAAAAAACAGAAACCACCGGTAATGCCATCAACGACAGTGATGCCTGCAAATGTCAGTAAAGTAATAAATAACGCCGTGGAAGAAAAACTAGAGTCGTTGGCGGCGACTCAGTCGTTGGCGACGACTCCGTCGTTGGCGACTTCGCCATCCGCCGATGCGGCAACCAACGCGCTCATGAACGCGATAGCGGGGAGTGGTTTAAATTCAAAGAATTTACGACGAAAAAATCGCAATTGAAAACGTCAACATGATAAATAATAAAATGTTTGCGCGAACCGCTGATCCCGCGTTTGATATGGACGCCCCAGTACGCAGGGATGATTCTGTCCGTGATTATCAATATTATTCTTATTATGCAGCGCAACCTGACCTACGATCGCGAATTGAACTTCAAGTCCAAGATACCAGTAAATACTTTCTGCCGTGTGAAGCGTTTATCGAAATCGAGGGAGAACTCGTGACAAATGCCGCCGATAATGCACCATACGCAGATGACCATCGTGTTCGAGTTGGCTTCGTCAACAACGGTATCATGGCGTTATTTGAGAGCGCCAGATATCTTATTGACGGGCGAGAAATTGAATCAATAGAACGCGAGGTTGATGTTGCAACGACGATAATTGGGTTAGCGAGGTATTCAGATGATTATACAAGATCGGCGGGCCCATCTATGATGTTTGCGAAGGACACCACTAATAACGCTGATCATCTTCAGTACATTAACGTGCTGGTGGAAAGAGATACCGCATTTGACCCACAAGCTGAAGCAGCCAATCCAGACCGCAGAGCAAGACCAGGCGCTGAGTTCAATATCATAAAAAGTACTAACGATAATTTTAATCTAGGATTCGCAGCACGAGTAGGAATGTTGCAAAGACCACGCCGAAAGTTTTCATGCGCGATTCCACTCCATCACATATTTGGATTCTGCAGAAATGTCAGAAAAGTTGTCTATGGGGCTAAGCATACAATTGCCCTGACGCGAAGGGGCGATGATAACAATGCAATATGGCATGCTGCTGGCGTCGCTGCCGGTAAAGTCATTTTAACTAAAATGGCATTGTGGATGCCGGTGCTGACTCCATCAGTTACCACGGAAGCACGATTGTTAGCATTTATGGAACAGGGAGGGAAATCGTTGTTGAGTTGGCTAGCGGTAACAACTGATGCTAAAGAGGATAACGTCGCCGATACGTTTACATGGCACCTAGCATCAAAACAGGGTGTTTCAGCCCCGCGTCATATATTCATAGCGCTACAGAATAGGGAACGATTGGGCAGTCAAGAACGCAGCCATATGATATTTGATCAATTAGGAGTCAGGGATGTTTCGCTGAGAATAAACGGACAACAGGAACCATCCGAGGATATACAGCTTAATTACGACAACAACCATATCGCACGTGTGTACCATCGATTGCTGTCGTATATGGGTCGTGATCAAAACGTCGACACTGGTTTGCAAATATCACAACTTGATTTTAAAAACCTGTATCCGATTTATTATTTTTCGCTGGAACATCTTGATTTAACGAGACAATCCGTCGTTGATATACACTTCAGAGCTCGTATAGCCCCGGGTGGTGTTAATTATAGAGCGGTTGCTGTCATTCTCAGCGATAAATCAATGCTGCTAGAAGGTGTTGGTGGACGAATGAGAATCGTTGATGCGCCAGTGGAAAACATGTAATTGAAAGCATAAACGCGTTTACAATAAAATGTCGTATAGTGTCGTCAGTGTAGAGTTGACTGATGGTCAAGTCAAGAAATTACGATCAAAGTCGGCTAAACAATGCGGAACCACAATAACGCTGAAGCCGTCGCAGATGGCGGGCGGTAATCATAAGATATCGTTGACGGCGCGTCAAATAAAACATTTCAATGATGCGATGAAGAATAAAAAGGGTGTTCAAATAGATTTTTCAGCCGCAGCAATTAAAAACATGGAAAAGACCGGTGGGATATTTCCGCTGTTAGCCGCGATTCCAGCGTTGATTGCCGCGGCCGCACCAGCAGTGGCTAAGGCGGCGGCGTTAGGAGCCGTTGGTACCGCGGCGGGGATGGCATTGAAGAAGGCAACCGGGAAAGGCTACAAAAAAAAACGACCCGTGGCCGGAAAGGGTCTAAGACTACCGGGAACCCCGTATTCATGGTATTCGGGAAAGGGTCTAAGACTACCGGGAACCGTTTATTGACTCAGGAGTCTATGACTCCTGAGTCTATGACTCCAATGTCTAATTTTGATTTAATAGACGCCGCAAACGCGCTAGCGATAAAAAACTTCAGAGGTGTTTTTATGAGGGATCAATTACCGGCGGCCCCAAGGGATACTGAAACAGGCATAATTAACCTCGATGGGTCCTCCGGAGCGGGGACTCATTGGGTTGCATACGCAATTGAACCGCGTGCGATCGTCTATTTTGATTCATACGGGTTAGCTCCGCCGAAAGAGTTCATGCGGTATGTCCGGGCGTGTTCAACCCGGGCGTGTTCAGCCCGGGTTTTTTATTCCACGCTGCCAACACAGCGATTAAGTGACCCACCGATATGCGGCCGTGAGGTATTGAACGTACTCGCGGCGATTTCATCATCGCGGAAACCACCTCATGTGGTTGTAAACGAATACACTAGTGGGGTCGTAGAAGCTCAACGGATTTTAGAGAATAACATTTACAATAACGATGATTGATATTTGGGGACGACCGGTTTCGGCGCTGAAAGAATCCACGGAAACGGCCGCCGCCGACATAAAAAAACTAATTGAGGATGAAATCGCTGATATGTTGAATTTAACCAGTGTTGACCCGGACGAAATAGTTGTATTTCAAGACCGCCAGGGTAAATTGAAATCCGGTAATGTGTCACTGAATGATGTTTTATTACGACAGCGTGATGCCGCCGAGAACACCATCGCGTTGTATACCGCCGACGGACGAATCAAACCGGGTGGATATATATTTCAGATAGAGAATACGATAGAATTAGTCCAAGACGGTGTTATAAGGTTGAATAGATCAATAATCGAACTCGAAGGGTATGTGAAAACAACTATCGATAGATTTTTTGGGTACCCGATAGTATTCGAACCAAATCTTGCAACAATAAAAAATACTATTTTGGAGTTTACGACGCTGTCGGGCCAATTTTACACGCTGCGAAAAAATGTTAACAGGATCGATGACAACTTTGATAAATTCCTTGGTAAAAAAAATACCAAGCCGGATGAAATCACAATAACTATAAATGATATCACTGCGTATGGACAGGAAATAGAAACAATCAAAACTGATGTTGCAACAAACAAAAAGGGTGTAGACGCGCATGAACGGGAAATAGAAATAATCGGCGTTAATGTTGCAACGATCATAAATAATGTAGACTCGCATGGACGGAAAATAGAAACAATCAAAACTGATGTTACAACGATCATAAATAATATGGACGCGCATACACAGGAAATAGGAATAATCAAAACTGATATTGAAGCGAACAAAAAGGGTGTGGACGCGCATACACAGGAAATAGGAATAATCAAAACTGATATTGAAGCGAACAAAAAGGGTGTGGACGCGCATACACAGGAAATAGGAACAATCAAAACTGATGTTGAAGCGAACAAAAAAAATGTAGACGCGTATTGGCGGGGAATAGGATTAATCAAAACTGATGTTGCAGCGAACAAAAAAGGTATAGACGTGCATACATATGAAATAGGAACAATCAAACTTGATGTTGCAGCAAACAAAAAAAGTATGACCGAGAATACACGGGAAATAGAAACAATCAAAACTAATGTTGCAGCGAACAAGAATAATATAGACGCGCATTGGCAGGAAGTAGGAATAATCAGAACTGATGTTGAAGCGATTAAAGACGGACTACCGAGAGTAGCAGAGCAATTCGAAAAAATAAAAATCCCTCATGAGAACATCATCAACACAGTATACACAATTCGGCATGGATCATTCGATTGGACTCCTACACAGAATACAGTAAATATTACCGCAACTGTTAAGGGTATTTATCGATTGACACTGGTTTCAATGATGCAGTTTAATATATTATCGTCGAGTTCATCCGGGTTTAACAATACAATATCAACAATTATAGACAGGAACGCAACTGAACAGTTTACAATTTATGCCGTTGATAGAAATCTAGCCCGGGCAAACATTACATGGTATGTGGAATTTGCAGCGAATCTAAGTAATTAAAAACACTAGCTCTTTTAAAATAAAAATGACCACCAAGGAAGTTGAATCAGAGGTATCACCGACGTCACATCAATATCGATTCGATACCGCAAAAGAATTTTCCGCGAACTTGAAAACGCTTTCCGAACAATACCGTGTAAAAATAAAAAAATACCGTCGTAAAATAACCGCCATCGACGCGGTCGTGTACTCGGTGTCGGGTATAGTAGCTGGCGCCGGTGTTATTTTATCCACGGTGACCACGATAACCCCGATCGCTGTTCCAATCGCTGTCTCCGCAATGACAACAGTTGCTGGAGTTGCCAACGCAATCACTAGGAAGATATCATCGTGTTTTCAGAAAAAACTCAACGAGTATACAGTAAAACATCAAATAGTATCCGACGCATACTCGAAATTATCCGGGTTGATCTCGTTATCGATTGATAATTTGTTCGTATCCGATGTTGAATTCTCCACGATGGTCCAGTTATATAGCTCCGCGATGTCAAAAATCGAGGATTTTCAACTGGAAGCCGAAACCACCTGGTTGTTAAAATTAGACACTAAAGACAACGAATAATAATAATGTCGCTGAACCCTGAAGGGTCTCAATTACTTCAGCGGATCGCGGAGAACACCACTCCGGTACAAACAAATATGATATCAATAACGTCAACGAAACCCGAATTCAGTGTGAACTTCCCATCACCGGTTCCAGTAAAGGAAATAGCGCTGGCAAAATTGCGAGTATATCACAGTTGGCCTAATATCCGAGCGGACGCATTTAACGGACAACAACCTAATAACTCGCTGGTTTTTGCACGGACAAATAAACCCGATGGGACCCCAAACTGGGAGGAGGTTACAATACCAACTGGGTCATACCAAATAGAGCAAATCAATAAAGAATTTCAACGCAGGATAAAATCGATCACAGGAAAGGAATCAAAAATCGCTATTACGGTTCATGAACCGACGTTATCGTCGACGATTGAAATAAGCACACCGGGGTATATGGTTGATATTTATAACAGTTCAATAAGAACCATACTAGGATGGCCTGAGAATCCACCCGCGGACACCCCCCCCATCAACTATCCTCAGACACGATAACGGAGATGGTGGTAGGCATATTGCCCCGTACAACGTAAATATCGCATCAGTGATAGCGATCAATCTAGTGTGTGATGTTATCGAAGGGAGTTATCAGGTGGATACCAAGCAATCAAATCAAGCTCAACAGGGGTATATCCTTTATTCGTTTTCACCAACAGCCCCTCCGGGATTTTTGATCATTGAGAGTCCGATTAATCCGGTCTATATGCGATGCCATGATCGGTTTTTAACGAGAATTAATTTCAGACTTACCGATCAGTCAAATAACCTAATTGATCTGCAAGAGGAGGAGTTAGTGATCACTCTGTTTGTAAGATCATAGCAGCAGAGGGGGCAATAACATCGACGCGGTCGTCGATGTGCTTACCGGACGCTGACGACGCTGGGGATCGACGCGCAGAAGGTGTTAATTAAACCAAATGACGACGCGACGATCCCCCAACGACGTCGTCGTTTTTTTTTTACCAGGCGCTGACGACACTAGATCGTTGAGTGCAGAAAGTAATAATTAAGCAAAATAACGATTGGACAAAATGTCCGATTCGCCCCCTCTGCTGCTCTGATTGAGTTGAAAGTGTTCCATTGGACAGACATTGATCAACGACCCCCTGGTTTTAAAAAGGAATGGTTTGGTATTGACGATTCTATCTACTACATTGTAAACGTACTGCATCGAATTCCAGAGGAAGAGTTATCGAATTACCAACGTCTTGTACGCAATGTCGACTTGGTGAAAGAGGAAACTTCTGAACGAATTGTAACGTGTAAATTAGTAACTAAACGATTTAGATTCGACAATGAATTGAAACCATGTCTGTGCAAACAGTACATGTCTTGTGTCAGACCAAAGAGGATTTAGTATGACCTATTCATGGATACTTTGCTAGAGAACATTCGTGCTTTGCCTGTGGAGTTGAGAGAACGCATTTACCGAGAACTGATCAAAATACAAGTGAAACGCAAACTCGAAGTGATTGAACCGTTTTTAAATTATGCTCTGTTCCAAAGTACAAGAAGACTGATTATGAGTGGATATTACATTAGGCACAAAGTTAAACGAGGCTATTGGCCACCACCCAACGATTCCAAAAACAGTGTATATACTTATGGATACTTTACAAGAGAACATTTTGGGTTTGCCTGAGGAGTTGAGAGAAAGGATTTACCGAGAGCTGGTGAAAATACAAGTCAAACGTAAAGAACAATTGCATCCGTTACGTCACCAGATCTTTAACCACTGGTACCTGAATGGTATAAGAGAACTGATTCGTCAGAAATTCTTTCAATGGTCAGACATTGTTCAAAACTTTGAGGTCGCTAATGATCGACATGTTCATAATTATGGTTACTTCGAGATTCACCTAGTGCAACGCATTGAGGAAGACAAGTTAAAGGATTACAAACATATTTTACGTGCAATCTACTTAGAGGAAGAGGAAACACCTAAACGAACTCTGACGTTTCGGTTACAGTATGCAAGATTTAGATTCCTTACTGGAGAACGAAGATCTCTGGCTAGAAAGTACGTGTATTGCATCCGAGAAAAAGAGAATATAAAAACAGGCTGCCATGCCACGGTTTATGTCACATGTCATCCAACAGATTCCGTGGAAGGAACTCAATGACCATATTCAAACCGTGGATCATTACCATCAATTATTACAAGAACTGTATCCATTCAATTGGGGACGACAAGTGGTGTGTGTCTTAGTGACTTGTTTTCTGGGATTTCGTTTACCAGCCGATTCTTTGTGGACTCTTTACGATCAGAACTTACTATACCCCCATGGCCTTAAATGGTCACGAAAAACTCCTTTTGCTCAAAGCCTTGCGGTTTCATCTGGATACTTCTCGACCTCTACGGGAAAAAAAAGATTCGTCAACTTTTATCTACCCAAGACGTGTATGACGATGTGTGTGTAGCTTGCGACTAACATCCCCATTGGACAGATATCCGTGCCTGGAAAGAATGGGATTTTGAGGCTTGGACCCAAGAAGTGGCCCAGTATGCACGAGAGTTGTTCAAGGAAAAAAGTTACTTTTCAACCCGTGTTAGTGACGGTGCCAGACGGTGTCACCCATGACAGGACTGTCGTGGACAGGTCTGAAAGACCCTATCGGGAGGACACTTGTGTGACCTTACCCCCTACTATAGAACTGGTTAGAACATTACCCAAAACATGTTGTTGTACAGACACTTGTGTTTATTCCACGTTCATGGTTATCATGTGCCTTTTATCCTTGTACTTAAGCCTTTGACTTTTATGTATTTTTGTCTTTCGTATTCATGTTTGAAAAAAACATTCAATAAACGTGTTCTGAAAAAGTATACAAACTCTTGTCTTGTTTGTTTTCGTGTCACAAGTGACATTTTTTCACACAATGGCTACCTCTGCTGTCTCTGCTCCCTCTTCCTCTACTGTCAAAGTCATCGACGAACACTTAGATCGTGCCAGTTGGGAGGCTTTGTATCTTCGCCATCCCTTTAACATGCTCATTGCTGGACCTAGCGGTTCAGGCAAAACCGAATTTGTCAAACGTTTGATTGAACATAAACATCATTTGATCGATCGGCCACCTCAACGGATCGTGTGGTGTTACAAAGAGTGGCAATCGGCGTACAACCTCTTGCGAGAAAGTCAAGGCGATTCCATCGTGTTTGTGGAAGGCATTCCTAAAGAAGACGACGGCATCGTCTCTTACTCCCGTCAAACCCATTTGGTCATTTTCGACGACATGTTAGGAGAAGACGGAGAAGAAATTAAATTGTGGTTCACGCGCAAAGGGCATCACCGTAATGCCAGTGTCGTTTACATCACCCAAAATTTGTTTCAACAAAGTAAAGCCCATCGCACCATCAGTCTCAATGCGCATTACGTGGTCTTGTTTAAAAGCCCTCGAGATAAATCGCAAGTGCAAGTCTTAGCCAAACAGTTAAGAACGCCTTGGCTGACTCAGGTGTACGACGATGCCACTCAAACTCCACACGCCTATTTACTCGTCCATTTGAAACCTACGACTCCCGAGGATTTGCGATTTCGTACCCATTTGTTTCACCACTGGTGCCAAGACGGAGGGCCTGTCCTGTACACGTCTCCGTCCTCGACTTCATTTCACTCCCCATAAAAAAATCTATAGAAACCTCAGACCCTTTTTCGTCTGTCTCACTCACAGTGCGAACATGACGTCCCTTCAGTCGCATCTTCCCGTCAAATTGATTCGTGCCTTGTATGGCATCAGTCGAGAACAAAATCCACAAACACGAGCTCGTGTCTTAGAAGCTAGTCTCAAAGAAGTCTTACGATGGTTCACGGTGACGGCACGTCAAATACTCCAAGGAATCATTCAGATTCCTCATCAAACCAAACGCTTTTCCGATCGAAACAACGTCGCTTTGGTCCAACTGGCCGATCCCCGCATCGACACTCAAACCAAAAAACAAATCATTTTGAAACCTGGAGGGAGCGGTACTCTAGGAGGGGTCATCATTCGCTCACTCTTAAGATGGGATCCTAATGCCCCCAAAGTTATCCCCAAGAAAAAAGTCCAACGAAGTCCCAAGAAGAAGAAAAAGACCAGGTCCCCAAGGAGAACTTCTCCAGTGGCAGGACCCTCCTCTTACCAGACACCACCCCGGAAAAAGAAAAGAAGCCCCCAGAAAAAGAAACAGAGAAAAAGTCCCCAGAAAAAGAAAAGCCCACAGAAGAAAACTAATCGCAAGAGAGGCACTTCGGCCAGGACGCAACCTTACACTCGCAAACCACGACCTGCCACGGCTGTGACTGCGTCTCCGGCATCCTCACGTTCATCCACTTCTCCGTTGATGACACCCAGAAAAGAAGAGTACTTGGAGACGTTGATCACACCAAGAACATCTCCGTTGATGACCCCCAAAAGAACTTCCCCAGTGGCAGGACCCTCCAGTTTAGTGGCAGTGGCTGCTGCTCACAAAGTACCTTCTCCCAAAATCAAAGTTCAAGAAAGATCGGGCATGTTACAAAGTTTACTGGATTTGTCCAAGCAAGAACTGGCTCGATTTAGTCCGTTACGTACCCCTGCACGACGTGCCATGCCTGTTATGAAGTTGATACGACGTAAAGACAATTAGTGGCGACGCGTTCCAGTATAAAATAGGCCTGTGACCAAGTAGGGTATGAGTGTTTTGGTGCTCCTGAAGATGTCACCCTCCAGAAAATCCCAAGGAAAGAAAAGGAAAGGATTGCCACCACGTTTAGCTAAACATGGGGACATGTTATCTGTCCTGTCCAAAGCTTCTCCACCCCTACGAAAAAAACTCATTTAAACGGCCTCCAAAGAGGTCATCGATACCGTGTGCGAATGTTGTTTGAACGTCTTGAAAGGTACGATCCCTTTATCCAAACACCAGAAACAATGCTTAGGCAAACATCGTCACGTTCTTCCCCAAATGGTTCAAAAGAAAATTCCCATTCGTCAAAAGAAGAAGATGTTGGTCCAACGTGGAGGCATTTTGCCTCTCTTGTTAGGCCCCTTACTGAAAGGAGTCTTGGGAACCATGTTGGGAGGACTGGTGGGAGCAAGATAAAAAGGCCCTCGGAAGTCCCAAGATCTCAGAATTGACCCCTGACAACCCCATGGAAGGACGAAAACTAGCTTTAGTACCTTACAAACGATGGATGGAATACCATCGGTGGCAAGAACAACACACCCCGCATTTACCTCCCAATCCCCATTTGAGCGAGATGTCCCAGTTACAACACGAATTGCAGTCCTTGATGGATCGCCAAGATTTGTCCGAAACAGAAAAATCGCAAAAGTACGGTCAACTCTTGCAACGACTGCAACTCTTTCACCAGAAAGCTTTAGACGAAACAGCTCTACCCACTCTGAAAGATTTTAAGACCTTGATGAAAGTCCAGCACCATCACCAGTACCAGTACCAGTACCACCACTACCCCTGACCAAGACAGAAAAAGGAGAAGAAGAAGAAGGGTTTCAAACTCCACCAGAAAAAGTACGCAAGTTAACAACACCACCTACCTCCAGAATTGGATGGATTAAAAAGATGATGGCCACCCCTTCTTCATCACAAGAGAAAAAGAAAGTGAAGACAGAAGTGAAACAAGAACCGATATCCCCGCTCAGACATCCTCCTCTTCAACACCTATTGCCTGTCGCACACGCAAAGCATTGCAATCCAAAAACATACCCCAAGAGAAAAAGGGTAGCATCTTCCAAGAGTGGGTGCCTTATTAACACACCAACCAACACAAAAATGGAAAAAGTCTTAGCCAGTATTTACTACGATCCCTCCCATCCTGCAGGTTACGCAGGAGTTCAAAAATTATATCGTGCTGACAAAACTCGACTGAAAAGTCTCCGTTTACCTCAAGTGCAACGATGGTTACAAGAACAAGCTACCTACACTTTACACAAACCCATTCGACGCAAGTTTGCCAGAAGTCGCACCCGAGTGGAAGGCATCGATCATCAATGGCAAGCCGATTTAGCCGATGTCTCTCATTTGGCCAGCTACAATCGTGGCTACAAATATTTGTTTTGTGTCATCGACGTCTTTTCCAAATTTGCTTGAGTCGTGCCCTTGACTTCCAAATCGAGCAGCGAGTTAGTGCGAGCCCTGCAACGGGTGTTGAAACAAAGCGGTCGTCACCCTCTTCGATGGCAAACGGACAAAGGCACCGAATTTCTGAACCAAGCTTTCCAAAAAGAATTAAAGAAACGTGACATTCATTTTTTTACCATCCGAGAATCCCGACCAAAGCCAGCATCGTGGAACGTTTTCAACGTACTTTGAAAGAACGCATGTGGAAATATTTTACGCATCACCACACTCTGAAGTACATCGACATCTTACCGCACTTGGTGCAAGCGTACAACCAATCTTACCATCGAAGCATCGGACGTGCCCCGCAAGAAGTGACTCCCGAGAACGAAGTGTTGGTGTTTGAGCGCCTGTTCGGTTCGTCCCCGACGAAGGCTGTCCCCAAGAAAAGTGGAGAGTTGACCGTAGGAGATTGGGTGCGCATTGGCAAAACCAAACGCACTTTCGACAAAGGTTACTTACCTAACTGGACGACCGAATTGTTTCGCGTCACTGGACGAGTGCATGGCCGTCATCCTGCCGTCTATAAATTGGAAGACATGAACGGAGAAGTGCTCAAAGGAACGTTTTATTTGCCCGAGTTACAACGTGTCACCAAAAAAGAAGACGACGTGTACGACATCGAAAGCATTCTCGAACGCAGAACCCGTAAAGTGGGCAAACGACGTGTCAAAGAAGTCAAAGTACGTTGGAAAGGATATCCACCCAGTTTCGATTCTTGGATCGACGCTTCGCAAGTCATCGACTATAAAAAGAAGTGACCATCATGCCCTTTGACACAGCAGACGACCACTCCTCCTTCACCTAGTTCTTCTGTGCAAGATTTACAAAAACAACCCTTGTGGGTGTGGTGTGGAGAACGTGTGCCTAAAACGCAAATCATCTTTTTCTGTCAAATCTTCGTGGTGTATTGTGTCATCGGGGCAGTCATTGCCAATTTGAGTTTGCAACAAGGAGACAAACAATTGTGGACGATTTTATTGAGCAGTTGCATCGGTTACCTGCTTCCCAATCCCTCCCTGAAATTCTCCTCGAACGGGAACCACGGGAACCTTGTGTCCAGTGCCAGTGTCAGTCACCACTCCAACCACAACCAGAACCCCATTTTAGACGGAGACACGCCTCTGACGTCCAGTAATAACCCCTCGGACAGCCACAGAACTCTGGAATTATGAGTCACCAAAACCAATTTTACTTAACCTTACCCAGTGACAGTTTCATGGAGGTGTTTCCCCACAACACGTTGTGCTGTTACACAGCCAAATTACCTCAGGCCATCCCCTTAGATCACGAAGCCCATTGGGAAGTGGCTTTAGTAGAAATGATTCACCCGACCCAAGTCCTCAATGTCCTTAACAACCAAAGTTTTTTCATGGTGGAAATTCATGACCAACAATTGCCACAAGAGTTGGATAAGATTGGCACACATACCAATAAAACCTATAATGACAAAACTCGAACGTCGACCTACAACTTGTTCATTTCCGCAGGCTATTATTTTAGCGGTCAACATTTGGACAGCACCATATCCAACAGGTTTAATGTCGTGTTCCATAGAGCTTTGGAGCTTGTCAATAAAAAGGTCACCCTGGAGTACCACAAAATAGCTCGTCGCTTTCTGATGAAATTTACTGAGGGGGGCAAATTAATGTCTTTCTTATTTTGTCCTGAATTGTATGACATGTTGGGCGGAGACATGGAGCTGAGGAAGAAAGTAGAACAAAAACCCGAATTACCAGTCATTTACGACAACGAGACATTTGCCAAGTTTTTTCGTACCCCAGTAGAACTGAACCAAGGACTGAATTTGATGTTTGTGTACTCCGATGTGGTGGAGTACAACGTGGTGGGACACACCTCCGTACCGTTACTGCGTGTCATTCCTTTCAAAGTGGATTCTGCCACGAACGCTGACGAGGAAGGTGGAAACACTTACCACGTCCACCGCGAATTTGTACATCCTCACTATTTGTCGGTCAGCAAGTCGTATTTGGACACGGTCAACATTACTATAAAAAGAGATTTGGGACAAAATATTCCATTCACCAAAGGAAAAGTCACGGTGAAACTCCATTTTCGAAAACGGTTCTCTCACGACTCGTAAGTCATGTATCCAGTGTACCGAGGGGTTGCACGACAGCGAGGACACGGTTTAGGAGATATGTTAAAATCGGCCTTTCGTTCGGTGGCCCCAGTATTGAAACCGATGGTGACACGCGGATTGCACACCTTGAAAGATGCTGCACTGACACAAGGCAAAGAATTTCTCCAAAATGTCATCATCGACAAACAAAATCATCAAGAAGCCTTCATGAGGGCAGGCAAAAATGTCTTGCTGCAAACGGGCAAAGACATTTTAGGCCAACGAGAAACACCTATAAATGCCCTGCACGCTACCGAGTCAGGCATTCAGCAAGGACAAGGCAGAAAGAGACGACGAAGAAAACACCCTTTCACCAGACTTCAAGCTAGAAAGGCCAAGAAAAGAAGAACCGTTCGAGACTTAGACGTTTTCGATTATTGAGAAAGAGACAAAAAAAATGATGCACCGAGAGTCTTGCGCTTGTTCCAAGACGGAACTGGATCTGTTTGCCATGCCCCCCACCATGATGACGATGCAAGAATCCCAGTGGGTGGAATTTCATCCCGTCTCCTCATTGACGGATTCCGACCCCATCGAGTTCGAAATCAAAGGACACCCCGAAGATTACATCGATCTGAATACCAGTTACCTATACTTGAAAGTCAAAGTAACCGAATCGAACAACGGTCCCATAGACAATGATGATGTAGAAGCTCCCGTCAATAATTTCATGCATTCCTTGTTTAGCGAAGTGGACTTGTACTTGAATAACAAACTGGTCAGGAGCAGCATGGATACTTACCCTTACCGAGCCTACCTGGAAAATCTCTTGACGTACGGAAAAGAAGCCAAGAACACTCATCTGGATGCTTGCGTGGTATGGAAACCTGACCAAGCGACTAAGTTCAACGGCATTACAGTTGCTGGGGATGCTCAAAATACAACGGGATTTGTAGAACGACGAAAGAAAATTCATCTAAGTCGTAGTTTAGAACTGATGGATCGCTTGCATCTAGACATGTGGTTACAAGAGAAATATTTGCTGAACGGGGTGGATGTCCGCCTGAGACTGAATCGCAGCAGTGCTGCTTTCCATTTGATGGCTGCTGATGGTTCCACTTACAAAACCGTCATTCAAGAAGCCAAACTCTACGTGCGTCGTGTGGAAGTGTTACCTAAAGTGGGAAACGACATCAGTCAGACGTTGAGCAGAACGACTGCCAAGTATCCGATACGAAGAGTGGAAGTGAAAACGTTCACCATTCCCACTGGACAGCGATCTATGATCGAAGATCATCTGTTCCAAGGACATTTACCCAAACGTTTGATTGTTGGTATCGTCAGGAATTCAGCCTTCAATGGAGTCCACGATCAAAATCCTTTTGAGTTTCAACATTACAATGTGTCCAAGATCTAAGTCAGTCGCGACGGCAAGACCTTGTGTACCCGACCTTTTGAGCCTAACTTTGGTGCCGCAAAGAATTACTTGAGATCGTACTTGTCCCTGTACGAAGCCACCGGACAGTTAGGAACCAACACCAGTCACGGCATTACGTACGAGGATTATGTAGGAGGCTATGCTTTGTGGGCTTTCGATTTCACTCCTGACCAAGGCAGCGACGAGGGACATTTCCACCCTATAAAATCTGGCCAGATTCGTGTGGAAATTCAGTTTTCGAGTGCTCTACCAGAGACGGTGAACGTCCTCCTGTATGCAGAATTCGATAATACGATAGAAATCAACAGTTTGAGAGAAGTCATTCTAGATTACTAGAAGCCATGGAAGACTGTTATCCCTCTTTACCTAGTGGAGAAACTTTGGAGATAGAATGTGAGGAAACTGTGGAAAAAGAAGAAGAAGTGATCATGATGAAGTCAAGATGGCCAGAACAAGAAGCCCATTTAGTCTCTTGTTTTGCCAAACACTTGGTGGAAAAAATGACGAAATTAATCAAGAAAAATTGCTATGGATGTCAAAACGATCATCCCAGTCAAATTCAACACGATAAATGCCTGATGTTGAGTCAAGAAGAAAAATTGGACGAGTATCTGGACGAAGCTTGGAGTCTCATCTCGAACAAAGACGTGTTGCATCAGTGGTATAAAGACTTGCGTGAACATTCTTGTCCACCATTAACCACTCAAGAGATCCATCGTATCGAAGCTCTCCTGAATCAGAGTGAGGAAACGGAACGAATAACCGTTTATTCGTCAGACATTTTCAAGCAAAAAGTCAGGATCGAATTGACGACTTATTATTACCTGTGAAGAAGAAAAAAATCACACACAAAACATGGATACCTGGGAACTTTATTACCTTTTGAACCACAGTTCGTATACGGCTTCTTGGAATCCTGTCGTCTGTTCTAAAGATGAACTCCCTCATCGCAAACCTAAAGACCATCTAGCTTACGTCATCAACACGGACGACAGTCATCTCCCAGGAACCCACTGGGTAGCCGTCTACTTTCCTCAAGAAGGATGTGTGGAATATTTCGATTCGTATGGATTGCCCCCTTTGGAAGACGATATCATTGACTTTATGAGAAGAAATGCTCAGACTACCCGATTCAATAATGTGAAATTACAAGGCACAGATTCCTTGGTGTGTGGACAGTACTGTGTGTATTTTCTGCATCATCGCAGCCTGGGCTATTCTTTAGAACATTTAGTGACTCATTTTGATCCTCGTTCTTCTACTAGAAACGATGTGAAAGTAGATCGATGGTTTTGTGACCATTATGCTTATCTTTTGTCTCAAGCTAGGAAACGTAGTGTCCATCAATGGCCTAATGATTTCCAACAGTGGAAATCACAATTTCATTCACAACGTTGTCATCCCTGTTTAAAGTACACTGTATATTGAGAAAAAAAGTTTGTCGTTTGAAAAAATTGTTTGATGTTATAGTGTTGGATTATTGTTAAAAATGTTAGAGTTGTTGTTTAGTGTTAAGTGATTTTTGAATAAAAAAATGTTGTGTTTTGAAAAAATGCCTTTGTCTTTTGTTTAGCTATAAGAATGTTGGATTGATGCTCTTTCATTTCTTACTATCCCTCTCATGACACTCATTGAACGTTGCGACTCGAAAACCGTGTGGGGGATGTTTTCCTTCACGTCCGCGCTTTGACTTTAAGAACCGGGTTGATTCCAGTCTAACCATCCATTGTCGACTTATCCTCCTACGAAGATGTGCTCCAAACTAGCTAAGCTCAACGAAGCCTACGTGAATTTGCATAGGGTCAGACACAGTCTGATACCGAAGCCAGAAGAAATAGAGAATGTGAGAATGTTAAAAATCACTGAAGACCTGATAGAAGAGCTCTTCAGAGAAGAAATGAACAGGGAAAAAGAAGAATGGACAGAGAAGTACAGACTTCAGAGACAGCAGCAACAGCAGCAACAACAGCAGCAGCAGCAACAGCAGCAACCTGAAGCTGACAGAGGCTTTGTCGATTGTCGTATCGACACCAAAGAGTTCTTCTTCTCTTTCCGAAGAAGCAGACCTATCGTCAGAAAGTCTATCCTCAGAGGACGACGCATTCTTAGAAACTAAAAAAGAATGCCATAGCAAACAAAAAAACAGCCCTTTTCAGGGCTATCCAATACTCTAGAAAAGAAATAACGATCCATTTGCCAATGTGTGTAGGTAGAGTAGTGTGAAAATAAACACTAACTCATTTTTAAAAAAATGTGAGGGTATGTGTTAGTGTGTTTGTAAGTGCTCACGTACGTTGGTATGGATAGTAGATTAAAATGATGTCTTTTACGGTGTTTGAGGTGTATATTAGGGGTTAGATTGGATTGCTTTGCGTATGTGAATAGTCAAATGAAGTGGTTAATAAAAAATTTTTAGAATAGGAATGGGTAGCATAAAAAGTGAGTGAGTGTTTCTTTTAGGTCAGCGCGTTGTTATTTGGTCATGATCTAGGTAAGATCAATTTTATGTTTTAGGGGGATGTTTTCCTTCACGTCCGCGCTTTCACTATAAATTGAAACTCGTTCGGCAGTCTAGCTACCCTTGTTGATTGATCAACACCAAAAATGAACACGAGACTGTCTAAACTGTTGGAACTTCATGTGCATCTGGAATATGCCAGGCGCCTGTTGAACGAACTGGCCGCGGAGGCTATTGTGGAAGAGGGAAGGATAAGAGAGGAGGAGGAAAGAAGAAACAAAGAAGAGGAGGAGAGAAAATACAAAGAAGAGGAGGAGGAGAGAAGAAACAAAGAAGAGGAGGAGGAAAAGGAAAGAAAAAGAAGAAGAAATTTCAGAATCCCAGAAACCGAAAATTGGGATTCTGAAGCCACATATCCTGCCTCTGCTCTCTCCCCCAAAAAGGTAAAAAGTAACTGGGGGACAAGATGTGTATGTGGCGCCAGGCCTGGAAGGTGTCACCATTAACCAGGTGTCCATGAAGTTCCATAAAAACAGCCCTTTTCAGGGCTACACAATACTCTAGAAAAGAAATAATGATCCATTTGCCAATGTGTAGGTAGAGTAGTGTGAATATAAACACTAACTCTTTTTTTATTTTGTGTGAGTGTATGTGTGATTGTGTTTGTGTTTGTAACTGTTGAATTAAGTTTGTGAGAATAGTAGTTTCTTTATTGTTTCTTATCGTATGTGGAGAGTATAGTTTGGGTTTTATTATATGAAATGAGAAAGTAGGGGATGTTTTCCTTCACGTCCGCGCGTTGTTGGGTCATGATCTAGGTAAGATCAATTTTATGTTTTTAGGGGGATGTTTTCCATCACGTCCGCGCTTTCACTATAAGAAACCACAAGGTTCGATGTTGGAACCATTCTAAGGAATAACTGAGACAAAAATGACTCAAGTATCAGTTTTATTTAATCTATTGAGAGACATCTATTTCTGGATAATGGATGTAGAATATGTTTTAGGAAGAACAGAAGAGGAATGGAGGCATGGAGATATGAAAGACTTTGTAACGAGTCAAGTTCAAGGCCTAAAGACAGCAAGAGATATCATAGCAGGGATGATTGAAGAAGAAGTCAGTAAGTCAAGAGGCTTCATTAACCCACCTTACTTCAGAGTGGGAAGTTTGAAGGAAGCACTGGATAATGTCATCAAAGTCCGGTGCTTCCTAGAAAAAATATTGTACTGGACAAAGTGGAGAAATGTAAAATGGGGATTGGAAAAGGTGAAGAAAGGGGAAGATATGATGAGAAAAGTAATGGAGGAAGAAGTAGAGAAGATTAAAGAGAAATGGAGGGAAGAAATAAAAGATGTGGAAAACAAAAAGAAACAGGCAGAGTTTGAGAGGTTGAATCAGAATTGGATAAAAGTTCAGGAAAAGTTTAGAGCTCTAGGTCATCCTGATTGGATGCCCAAAAAGGAGAAAAAGAAGACAGGAATAGTGGCAAAAGTGAGAAGATGGTTGAAGAAGTGGAAGTGTTAGAAGAAACCCAAAGGCCCTTTTCAGGGCCAGCCATATTTCTCGAAAAGAGATAGCCTTTTAATTGCCTACCCCTTTTTTATTTTTTTTTTTTTTTAAAAAATTTTTTAAAAAAAATCCCATGTTCAATTTCCCTTGACGCTATAAAGTCCTACCCTGTTTAAATTCCTTTGACGCTATACAGTCCCCTATTCCCATGTTAATTTCCCTTGACGCTAATCTGTCCCACGATTTTTCTCCATGTTAAATTTCCATTGACGCTAATCTGTCCCAGGGGGTGTCTGTATTGCTAATTCCCATTGACGCTAATCTCTCCACCTTCACTACTGACGTTAGCATTTGTGTTAGCCATCTCGCTCACACTAAATCAACAATCAATCAATCATCAGGTCAAGGTTATCTACATATTTAGCCACGCATTCGTGCACATCGAAAAACACACACGTTCTTATAGAAACAACGTTGCAATAAGAGCGGTATCCTACTTATCATACAGAAATCACTAAATTGCGTCACATCAATATATATATATATATATATATATATATATATATATATATATATATATATATATATATTCTTACTCTCATTATTCTCAACAATATCACAATAATCCGACGCATTTCTGTACTTTACACTCCCACAAGTGTACACAAATATTCAAATATCCATATTATTTAAATGTGCACATTGCAACTATTTCCAAAGTTACAATTTAATTTAACAATTGCAAAATCTAGAATATCACATGAATAAATACACTAGTTTACTACGAAGTAACTAAATAGCGTATTACAATATCAGTTCTGACGAGCGAGCAATCTACATAATCATAGCTCATTTCTCGAGTACGCATGTAAATTAAACAATACAAAGGTAATTCTACGTACTAACGATTCTAGTAAGTAAATATACATACTGCACTTAATTAGAATTACAATGCCGTAACATTCTGCAACAATCGAGAAAAAAACTCAATGACCTTTACGAAGCTTTCTGTCCTTGGAATGTACTAAGAGTTTTCCCGCCAAATCACGAGTGGCTCCCTCGGAGTATGTTCTGCTTTACCTTTACGACGGCTTACAAATCACTAATTCGTTATCAGTCCGAATGACTGTTAAGTTCTGGTTCGAACTGAAGGCCCCACCCTTCATCAGTTCTGATTGGATATCAATTCTACCCCCAGTCGGTCGAGTTTAACAGACGAGCCTCAGGCCATCTGTCACAGCGGGGAGATTTACAATAGCGTTGAGGGTCCTTTGTTCTTAGAACAAAGCTTCTAACATCTATATGCGAGTGTTAACACCTAACGACGCGGCTCTTGTACAAACAAAAATCGCCATACCAGTGCAGGGTCGACATACTCATTGCGCTAACCCATTCCTTTGTTCCTGACTTACGTAATCGCGGGCAGGCAAACGTTACACTCTCTCTTTTTGGAGCAGTTTCCGAATCTCCTTGACTATGGAAATTCGATAGGTGGCAACCTGATTATTTTTGGAGATTTCAACTTTCACTTTGACTGTCCCGGACACTCAATTACATCAAAACTCATAGATTATATTAATGTTTACAATTTCAAACAGTCAGTTAACCAACCCACCCATAAACATCGTCACATTTTAGACTGGATTATTCATAGACCTGATTATAACATTCTACGGTCCTGCCTGGTATCCCATGACCTTGCATCAGATCACCTCTGCATTATATGCCATCTTGACGTATTAGTCCCTAACCCTCTGCCTTTATCTGCTACTAAGAGAAACCTCCGTATGATAAATAGAACCAAACTAATACACGACATCCGAGCTAACCATACAACATGCTTACCTCCTACCGCAGAACAACTCGATAACTGGCTGCGTTCATTGCTTGACCAACATGCCCCAGCTACCAAGTGCAGAGTATTAATTCTAAAGTGTTCTCCATGGTATAGCAGTGTTAGGGACCAGCTTCGCACTAAAAGAGACCGCCGTAAAGCTGAGAGGCTCTGGCTTTCCACCAGATTCACTATTCATAAGCAAATCTATGAAGTCGCTAAGAAGAATGTCACAAATATAGTCAGACCACTACACTACTAAGATCATGGAAAGTTCTAGCTGCAAAGAGCTCTTCGAGATTACTAACAAGCTAATGTCAAGGAACAAATCAACACCACTTCCAACTACCTTCTCTCCAGTCGACCTTCCGGACATGTTTGCAAATTTCTTCCGTGACAAAGTACAAACCATTAGATATAAGCTTGACACCACAATTTCAATTGACTCGTCGTCACCATACATTTGGGATACAGAATTTGAGCGGCAACCATTAGCAGCATTTAAACCTGTCTCTATGGATTTCGTACGTATAGTCGTGATGAAGAGTGCACCAAAGTCATGTGAACTTGATCCAATTCCAACATCACTGCTGCTTGAGTGCTTAGATCCAGTATTGCCTTCACTAACTGATGTTGTTAATACCTCTCTCTCATCAGGGAAATTCCCATCATTTTTCAAATCTGCCATTGCAAAGCCTCTGCTGAAGAAACCAACACTAGACCATAACGATTTAAAGAACTACCGCCCAGTTAATAATCTCCCATTCATATCAAAAATCTTAGAAAAGGTTGTTCTATCCCAGATTGTATCTCAATTCAAACAGTCTTTTTAGCAATGTACAATCTGCATTTCGCCCTTGCCACAGTACTGAAACTACTCTTCTAAAAGTAATTAATGACATTCTGTCTGCGTTGGATAGCAAAAAGATTACAGTCCTCGCCCTCCTTGATTTGTCTGCAGCATTTGACACAACAGACCATGATATATTACTTCACCGTCTCCAGCATGTACCTGGCATTCATGATACAGCCTTACTTGGTCAACAGGACACAAATTGTATCTGCAAATGGAATACACTCCAGCCTAGTTGATCTATGTTGTGGTGTTCCACAGGCGTCTGTTCTTGGATCTGTTCTCTTCATTCTGTACACTCAGTCTCTCTCAAGTGTCATAGATCGTCATCCAGTGTCTCACCAGTTGTACGCTGATGACACCCAAATATTCAAATCTAGCTACCCAAGTGAAGTTGATGCTACCATCCAAGGGGTAGAGAGGTGCATTTCTGATGTGAAATCATAGATGATATGTAACAAGCTGCAGATGAATGATGATAAAACTGAGGCAATTCTGATCACAATACAAAGACTTTCTCATTCACATCCTTTACCTCAAACAATAAATATCAGCAACGCCAGCATTAAATTCACACAATCAGCACGAAACCTAGGTGTTACTCTGGACAGTACTCTCACATTGCGCCAACATGTCATGAACATATGCAAGGCTGCATATGTCTTTAGCTGAGACGCATCAGCTCAATTCGCAAATATCTTTCAGTTGATGCCACTACAACACTTGTGTGTTCATTAGTACTTTCAAGCCTGGACAATTGTAACTCAATTCTGTATGGTTCATCTCAATACCTACTCCAGAAACTTCAAAAAGTTCAAAAGACAGCTGCTTTGATCATACTTAGAGTACCACGATCAAAGCACACCTCACCGCTGCTCTGTACCCTACACTGGCTATCCATTCGATCCAGAATCAAACACAAGGTTTGTTGGCTGTGCTACGTTTCACTGTCGGACTCTAGTTCAACATACCTATCCGACCTCACCCATGTGTACACAGCAGCAAGATACTTACGCTCCTCTTCTGATAACCGTATACTCATTATTCCCACTATGAAAACAAAGTCATATGGACAGCGTTCTTTTGCATACCGCTGAACTTAGACACAACGACACAGTGATCACATTCAAGAGGACTCTCAAAACTCACTTATTTCAACTGCAAGAACAAACTTAAAAACCTAATAATATTTCCTACCTGAAATATTCTCAGCATGTTTTCTATTTTTTAATGTTTTTCTAATTTCTCGGTGTTTGTTTTTGTAATATTATTAGTATATGTTGTTTGTTTTTTTTATCTTACAGGTGTTGTCTAATGTTGTAAATCGCTAAGAGCTTCTAAAGATTAAACAAAGTCCTCATTATTATTACTATTATTATGTGAGTGATGTATTATATTTGTGTACAACACTGTATACTTAGATGCGAGTGACGCATTTTATGTGTGTACTATACAGTTCTCATAGACGTTATGAGTGACGCGATCTGTTTGTGAATTACAGTGTCTAATTAAATGATATGAGAGACACGTTCTGTTTGCTTACCATGTAAACTACACAATAATATCAGCCTCACTAGCAAATGAGTTCAAGTGAGTACTTCTATTATGAGCAATACAGGGAGATTTATTAATGAAATAAAACTAAAATGTATATGATTGTATTAACCAACTCATTCTGACCTTTGAATTTGTTGAATGAGACCTCTTGAAAAATAACCTCAAATCGTTTAATGTTATTGAATCTATTTTCCCATTGTTCATATTATTCTGTAGCAAGTCCAAATGAAATGATAATAGCAATAGTTACTTTTCTTTGTTCCTTCATCCAGAGTGTTTCCTCCGGCAGAGATATTAGCTCCACGTGTACTTTATTTTAACAACAGAACTTCTCTCCATTGAGCTCATAATCGCCGGATCCATTTGCGATACAACAACTGTGTCCATTTGCAAAATAAATATATATATATATATATATATATATATATATATATATATATATATATATATATATATATATATATATATATACATGTTGGTGGTTGTTATCGTTATCAAACGGAAAATAAATAGGCAGCCTAAATTGTTTGTCAGATTTTGACTACACAGATAGAACATTGCCATTTCTCTCTGTAGGGCAGATATCGTCTGAGCGAAAATTAAACACGAACTAAATGTTAATATGGGTTTCAAGGTCGCAGCCATGGCAGCTCATAAACAAACACTTCTACAAGAAGATTGATTTGTGTCCCACACTGACTATTTAGCATACCTTTCTGAACAAGGACAATACACAATTAACCTTATCGTGAAATATAAATCATTCACATCATTCAAATCAAATAAGATTACTCAGTTCTCTAACACTCATATAAATAAAATTATCGCATGAAATTCTTATAATAAATGATTCATATGAGAACATGAATAACAAATTTAGTTAGAATACTGTTCATGTTACCTAAGAGATTCAGGTTGGAATCGTTCCGAAATCATCCTTGTTTGCCTGGCCTAGTGTACACGGTCACGACACTCCCTTATGTTCACCATAGAAGGGATGGGTAAGATTTTACATTCATTGACCGGACCAAAGAGGCAAACAAATTCATCACAAAAGACAACCTGATCTATGTTTTTCTTAGCTGTTTATGTTTGTGTGTCGAACAGGAAATACGGTAACCAGCGAACTTGCCTTTCGTGAAATTTCTGAACTTAACAATTATTCCCAATTATATCTTTCTGACATGAATTATTTATGTCTGTAGAAATCAGAACGATTAAATATATGGCTTGTTTTCTCTGTGCATTACTCCACTCCCATAAGACTTAGTCCAAACTGACGGTACATAGTGTCCCTAACTTTGATTTTCATGGTACTCATTTTGACACTACGCCGTCCCTTGCTGTTTGTTGGTTGGTTGCAACATATCTTAAAACTCTGCGTGGAAATTGACTCCAAAGGGGTCCTTTTGCATTTCCTAATCATGATTAACAAGGAGGATTATTGTTGATTCCTTCAGCTCGGGAACCATTTGAATGGTATCTAGGTTTGAATGCTGCCTTTCATAGTTTGGTATTTTACTGCACAGTAACAAAACTGCAGAGAAGCCTCGTTAACGTGGACTCCATTTAGCCGGAAACCTCGCTATCCGGACATAATTCAACGGGAACGGAATTTATAAACGTTAATTTGCTCATTTAATCCAGAAATCTGCGTTCCGGATCAGGAAATTAAAATCTTGACCAAAGTGTAAAATTACTATAAAACTTGTCTCGATAATCCTTAAATAATCTGTCCAAAAATAAGAAATTCGATAAAGTCAGTCGGATTGCACAGATTTACCAACGCAAATTTGGAGGTGTGTCAATTTATCGATTTCTGATTGGTCACATTATAATGGTATGTTAAAGTTGTCAATTGATCACGTGATCATGTGTGCTGAAAGACTAAGTAGCCTGACCATATTGTAACCAGGTATTGCATAAACAATGTCTGGTTTACTAGTCGACGACGGGGTGTGTTAATAATTCAATAAACACAAAGGTATAAAAACATATGATTAATAAACAAAGTGTATCATTATACCTATATGGTGTTTACCTAATGTACAAATGCAGCAAATTGATTTAAGCTGTGGACAGTATAGAGCCTCATTTCAGAATACAATGGGGGCGTCAATTGTCTGCTCATTAGCAGCTGTAACAGCTGTAAAATATGACATAAAATAAAATAGTGAAGCCCTTCAGAACTATGGACACTATCAGTAATCATTGCAGATTGATCCGCCAAAGAATTCAGGCAAACAAAGGTTACAGATTTCTTCAGGAAATTGACGTAATAAATATATGTACAGTACATACATGTACATATGCAACATGTGGTGTGTTCGATGTGTTAATTGTTCAAATGTATGTTTAATGTAATTGTAAAACACGTCAATAAATATATTTATTAGTTTATTACAACTATTATTGAATATACAGTACATTTACAGCTAGTATATACAAGTACATGTATACTGTGTGGTGAAATTGTTATAAAGACTGTGTTTGATTTAGTATCCAGAAATCTCGTTAATCTGGACATTTTATATGGTAACGAAGGTGTCCGGATTAAAGAGGCTCTTTTGGAGATCATTTAGACTAAAGTTGAATTTCCATTCGTAACTAAGCGATTGGACCACAACGCCTTGCCTTAGGACTTACTACCCTAGTTAACGAAGACAGACCCAAGGTATAATTCGAATACGCACGATTACAAGGCGGAAGAGACCGCTCCGGTGGCCTAGTGGTTAGAGCGTCCGCCTCAGATGCGGGAATTCGTGGGTTCGATTCCCGGCCGAGTCATACCAAGGACTTACATAATTGGTACTAACAACTGCTTCGCTTGCCGCTCGCAAATTAAGAGATAGTGTTAGGACTGGTCGGCCTGGTGTCTGGATAATGTGACTGGGTGGGACATCATGCTACATGTCTTCAGCGCCAGTGCTAGACATCACTATAAACTGCCACACTGCAGACATTGTAGTGATTTGACTGAAAGAAATTGTTAAAACTCCGTTAAAAATCCAAATCACACACACACAAGCGGAAGAGAGAAGTTATAGGTCCACACGTATCTATCAAAATGAGGGAAACGAATCACATTTGCCAATTCAATTGTGTGTGCTTGTATGTATTTGTTTGTATATATTGTCCCTATGTCTATGTATACAACTAAACCTCTAAACCCTTTACCCGGTTCTATGTCCATTTTCGACAGTGTATATGCGAGGGTATAGTAATGTCTGTAAACAGCTCATGTACCGGTGTGTGATAGTATATTTACTTTTGGTATGAGAGTGTGAGTTTATTTCATCTTCCCTCCTTTACATTCTACTGAACCTTGTGTGATAGTGTATGTATGGAAGGATCGGTTTCGTACATAAACATTCCGGCGCTTTTCGTTGAATATTCGGGTTGCTATTGTTTATAAATTAATCAAAACGTAGCTGTTAAATACTAAATGTGCTTTGGTGAATTGACCCTGATGACCCTGACTGACCCATAAGCTCTATGTCAGTCAGATGACCAGTTAAATATTCTCTTAAATTCCAGTTGTGACACATGCTTCTTCATACTATGTTAATCTCCACTGATCACGTAGGCTTGCCTTATCCTAGGTTAAATTTCCGTTATGATTAAGAATTTTCTATCCTACCGTTATAACCTCAAGTGGCTATTTTGCCAGACCATAATAAAAAATAGTAAAATATATGAAATATATAGTTTTGATGATTGTATATGTATGGTATTCTTAAAATACCATGTCAGTATACTTAGTGAAATGATCAATGATTAAGTGATGTTTAAAGGAATATAACAGTGTTTTCAGCGTCGACAAAATTTAACCTAAAAGTCTTTCCATTTCTTTGGGAATGTTTACGAAGAAATGTTTGGTCTCATCTGAGTCTTCGTTGAAATATTCTGATGTAATATATATATATATATATATATATATATATATATATATATATATATATATATATATATATATAGTATTAATTCTTGTATTTATTAAGTACATGTACTCGGGTGTTTTTTTTCTTTCAGTGCACATATTACATCTGTGCGTAAATACCTCACCGTAGGTAAAGCTCTTTACCTTAGGGATAGTCATCTCAGTCAGCGGTCTGTATGAAGACTTGCATATCTTCAGATGCAGAGCTATTCGGATTGTTCGTGAGTGTTCGGCGTGTTTAGAGTATCCAGAGTGTGTAGAGCTGTGTAGAGCTGTCTTGAGTGTCCAGAGAGTCTAGAGTGACCAGAGTGACCAGAGCGTTCAAAGTTATCAGAGTGATCGGGGTCTACGTGGGTCAAACTGTAAAGCCAGCCACATGAATTAACTGTAACAGCCGTGGAGCTGAAATAAAGTGTGCTGATGACGAAGTGTATCTCCTTACATATAAACAATTAGCCGTTGGCTAAATTTTGGGGTCGTTAAACAAATTGTTTCTTTTGGGACTGTAAAGATAAGTTGTATATCTGTCCCTTTTTGTCACCATAATTTCACTAACTGCGTGAATTCATTTTACTACATGAGTAAAATTCTACATTGGTTACTAGCTGAGTAAACTATATCCATCTTTTCATGGTGAATCAGTGTGAACCATTCACGCCCCGTGTTTGTATTTTGTAAAGTAATTTATTTGTATTTTTTCTTTATTAAGAATGTGCGTTCTTATGTTAATTATTCCAATATATGTTTTATATATACACGCACATATTCATAACTAATTCATCATTTAAACAATTCATCATTAAACATTGTATTTATATAATCGTCAAAAGAGAGAGGCAGACAAACAGACAGACAGATATACATACAGAGAGAAAGAGATACTGAGAGAGAAATAGATAGATATATATATGTGTGTATCACATAGACTGGTTGCTACAGACCATTTCTTTATTTTTGTCTCATGTTTTGCTTATTACAGGTTACGAGACGGATCCCAACAAGTCTGAAATTATTGTTGGAGATGATGGTCCTGAAAGTAAACGACAGTCTATGCCTGCCATATTTCAAATGTCAAAAAAAAAGTTCCTGTGGTATATACTTTCAGCACGAAACCATCACATGATTCTTTCTTTTTTATGTGTTTTTCCTTTTCATTTATCATATTTAATTACTTTCATTGCTTCAGCACAAATTAATTACATAATGTTTTTGTCAGCTTTGATTCATTCTTGATTCACAGTTAATATATTCACAAGGTCTGGTCAGCGAAGCAACAAGAGTATCACCATCTTACTTGACAGTCAAGTGTGATAACATCGCCCTTATATCAAAGCATTTATATTTCACCCAAGTACTGCAAGAAGTATATTAAGTATATTAGCCCACGAGAATAAAATCAGCTAATTTAAATAGATCCTACCTCTGTATATTTTCCGTATTACAAAATTTGTAGGAAATATTCCTTACAGTAAATTTAGCGGTGTTCTAATTCTCCACCTCCAGAAATATATCTAAATCAAGGTATGCTGTGTCACTTTTGCTCCAAGAATTGTGTGGGCTATTTTCTCAAAGAAATGATGCTGCGCTCTCAATAATCCAAAGTTGCATATTTTAATGCATATCATTGTTTTGTCTGATGAATAATCAGAATATATGGTTGTCTTGTCGAAACGGTTCTGGTTGATTCAAACATTTGGATCGCACTGAACTGACCTGAGATTTAAAGGTCGTAAAAGAGCCGCGCGAAGTGATCCAAATGCCTGTCATGTATTGTGGTGGACTTGAATTTCCATTATTAACTAAGCAATAGAGAACTTTCTAGCTTCGTGTCTTTAGTGACGTGTTAAGGTGAATTCTCGGGCTCAATCTCCGACTCAAAATTTGTATCACATCAAGTGAATATGAACTTGATTTGTTGACATAATCTGATGCGTACACGCTTGCTTCAATTTGTGAAAGACATTCAAAGCAATCGATGTGCCTCTTTCCATTGGATAAATCTAAAAATTATTATATCTATATCAAATATATATTTTATTCGTTAATTTGAATTTATTCCAATTTTTTTTTTTTTTTTTGGGGGGGGTCTTTTTTGGCATACGCAAAGCTGTATAAAAACGAAAATGATCTTTTTAAACTTCCAGACTAGAGGGAAATAGACCATTGGGACTTTCGAATATAGTTTGTATGTCGCTGATTAGCTGAAAATAAAAAATAATTTCCGGAACATTTCATACAATTTTTGACGAAGAACAATATTCAGTTATACGTAAGTGTAAAAATTGAAGTCTGCAAAGGTGGAAGAATGCTTCTAACAAGTGATTGCCGCTTGTCACTCTGATTAAAAATAGGGGAATGAATAGATAAATGGGGATCACAATGGTCAGTACATTTTGACTGATGTACAACAGTAGCAAAACTAACAACAGCCTGACCAATACCAGTGTTGGCAAAACAAATAGCTTCCTGATCGACTTCATTCTCAAAATCATTCTTGCCGTAGCTTTAGTATCTGAAAAGGCAGGATTTCATTTTCAATAGGATCAAGTTTCTGAGTGAAAATATGGCGCTGCTGTAGAAAAATAAATACCCTCAACGGCCATAAATATCACCGCACCGATAGTCATGCCGTGAAACTTATTCTGGTGCTCAATTAACATTATGGGGAGGAATTGGAAAGAACCCGCACTTTATCTCCCTGAACAAAACTCTTTCAGAAGAAGACTTTTCGGACAAAGGCAAACTACCTGATTTTTAAAGACTTGAGAAGCTATTGTGTCGCGTGCTATTTTAAAATTGATAGGTATGGTCGAATCACCAAAACTGTATATAGATCCCTTCGACATAATTGGTTCATACTTTTCCATAATGGAATTAGATTAGGATTAGTCTGACCCCACCAAATTATTGCTCCAATAAATGACAATGACAGTGACCTGTCGTCATTTGTAACTGCTCTGTCTTTGTTCCTTTGCTTATGTTTTAACTTAAAGTAACTGCAGAATACAAGTCAAATGGCGAATAAGAGTACTTTCAAGTGAAATGGTAACAGTTAGAGATCACATGTATCAGGGACTGATTAGTATAAAGACAATACACAGTGCAAAGCCATTATCTAACTATCCTGAGCGCATTCGACTCTTAATAAGTCTTTTCAAAGGCAAATACAAAATATAGACAAGACTAACAAATAAAACAGAAAAACCGTTGGGCTAGCACAACTTTATATAATTGTTTCTGCAGGAATTAAACCTTTAAATTTATTTTGTTTCATTATGTTTTGTATTTGCCATTTTAAATATTTCGTTAAACACTACAAGCTTGGCTATAGATCTTGCACACAATGCAATGTACTGAAAACTACTTACACGTGTATTGAATCATGTGAACATATATTGAACTTTCAGATTGCATGCTAAGAATGTGTAGTTACCATGTCATCAAAAATCCAACTTCGCTTCTCTTATGGAAAAACATAAGACTATAGAAGATATTCAAAGCTTTCTGTATTAAAGAACAACACATTTTTAATTTAAAATAATAATATAAAACATATAAATCATACGACAGAAAATAATTCACGATACTATCCGTAATTCGTCGGGTGCAATTTCAGGTCAAAGGCCTTCGGGGAATTTTTTATTTACGTGATTTGAATCAGAAACAGACAGTTGGGTGTTGAAAGTGGTGTTATAAAAAAGCAATCAGAGTAACAATACACATAGATTAATGATCGGTGTTGATGTCTACTCTCTATTTATTAGATTAGTTAATTTGACTAGCATGAAGGTATATTACAACATATCAGTGGATTCGTCGGGACGCGGGGAGTGGGGAAATATTATACATTTGAATTTTAGTGCATATTGCCATGTCAGTTGGTAAATATGTTGATTACGAAGATACTATTTTGTCTGCAGAAAAATTATTTATCATACAATTTCAGTTAACATTGTAAATTATTTCGACTCTCTATACTTTAGATTAACCTAAGTTTAACTAGTCTGGCTCACATTAAGACATGACATATACTTTAATAAATAATATAAGGGTGGTTTGGAATCTCCGTAGAGTACTAATTACAAATTATCAAACCTGTAAGTAGTAAGGGGGGCCACCATAGCCTCAATGGGAATTAGCATTACAGACCCCCCTGGGCCACTATAGCCTCAATGGAAATTTAACATGGAGAAAAATCGTGGGCCACTATAGCCTCAAGGGGAATTTAACATGGGAAATAGTCTTGGGCTACTCTAGCCTCAAGGGGAATTGAACATGGAGAAAAAGTCTTGGGCCACTATAGCCTCAAGGGGAATTGAACATGGGGGAATAAAGTGTGGGTCTATCTAGGGACAAGGGGAATTGAATATATGGAAACTGAACATGGTGGGTCTGTATAGCGTCAAGGGGAATTGAACATGGTGGGATTGTCCAGGGACAATGATGGTAGAGGGTCAAACACAACAGAGACAGAGACATACATACAGTAGTACAAGCGTGAGATTTATATATAAAGCATTACCAAGACCTGAAATCTTGATGGGGTGTTCAAAAATTTGCATAATTGTAATGATGATATATATAGCTATAATCAAGGAAATGCTCAACGACAAAATGGATGTGACTAAAAGTAACGCTAAAATGACGACATTGTCCCAGAATTTAAAGGAAAATAAACATATCCCCGAAAATTAAGTTACAACGGTTTAGAATAAAATGGATAAAATTAGTAACTACTTACAAAATCAACTTGTGTGACGATAGTCGATAAACACCCATGTATCTATTTATAGTTATAATCAGCTAAAATTCCTATGAAATTCCACTATCTATTTATAGCTCCAACTTGTGGGTTATTCCTTTGGAAAATCCCATTATCTTTTTATAGCCTCAGCTTGAGTGACGTTCCTGTTTATGAACTCTAGTACATATGTATAGCTACAACCTGTGGAAATCCCCAAGTCCATATTTATAGTCTCGAAATTTCCAGCGTCAGTGACGTCACTGTATTGAACACTAGGGGATAAGTGTCAGCAGTGTTGCAAGTGGCTGACCTGAATACGCGTTACTGTAGGTAGGTAGGTAGAATGAATTTGATAGGGATAAAGGGAGTTTTATACGGACAAACAGAGACCAATAGACACACACACACACACACACACAAACACACACACACACACACACACAACGTACGCGCGCAGACATACTCAGACACACACACACAAACACACACACACACACTATCAAAATGGATAAAATTAGTAACTACTTACAAAATCAACTTGTGTGACGATCGTCGATAAACACCCATGTATATATTTATAGCTATAATAAGCTAAAATTCCTATGAAATTCCACTATCTATTTATAGCTCCAACTTGTGGGTTATTCCTTTGGAAAATCCCATTATCTTTTTATAGCCTCAGCTTGAGTGACGTTCCTGTTTATGAACTCTAGTACATATGTATAGCTACAACCTGTGGAAATCCCCAAGTCCATATTTATAGTCTCGAAATTTCCAGCGTCAGTGACGTCACTGTATTGAACACTAGGGGATAAGTGTCAACAGTGTTGCAAGTGGCTGACCTGAATACGCGCTACTGTAGGTAGGTAGGTAGAATGAATTTGATAGGGATAAAGGGAGTTTAATACGGACAAACAGAGACCAATAGACACACACACACACACACACACACAAACACACACACACACACACAACGTATGAGCGCAGACATACTCAAACACACACACACACAAACACACACACACACACACACTATAAAATGGATAAAATTAGTAACTACTTACAAAATCAACTTGTGTGACGATCGTCGATAAACACCCATGTATCTATTTATAGCTATAATCAGCTAAAATTCCTATGAAATTCCACTATCTATTTATAGCTCCAACTTGTGGGTTATTCCTTTGGAAAATCCCATTATCTTTTTATAGCCTCAGCTTGAGTGACGTTCCTGTTTATGAACTCTAGTACATATGTATAGCTACAACCTGTGGAAATCCCCAAGTCCATATTTATATTCTCGAAATTTCCAGCGTCAGTGACGTCACTGTACTGAACACTAGGGGATAAGTGTCAACAGTGTTGCAAGTGGCTGACCTGAATACGCGCTACTGTAGGTAGGTAGGTAGAATGTATTTGATAGGGATAAAGGAAGTTTTATACGGACAAACAGAGACCAATCGACACACACACACACACAACGTACACGCGCAGACATACGCACACACACACATACACACATACACACATACACACACAGAGGGAAGAGGAAAAAACAAACCCCAAATATACTATCAACACAGAAGGGAGATAATACAAACCCCAAATAAACTATCCACACAAACGTACGCGAACGCATACAAACCCCAAATATGCTATCAACACAGAAGGGAGATGATACAAACCCCAAATAAACTATCTACACAAACGTACGCGAACGCATACAAACCCCAAATATACTATCAACACAGAGTGAAGAAGAAAAAGTTTTTTGAAAGCACCTAAGCCCTCACCTGCAATGACCAACTCTGCCAAATACCTACACCCCAACCCCCCACTCCCAACACTACAAAACCCATTTAACCCGTTATTTTATGTCATCAGTGTGTGATTTAGGAAACATCAAGACACAAAATGATGGATGAATAGACTGACTATTGTTTACAATGTGAGCCGATGCGTTGGCCCTGATGTGAAATTTCATACTACCTTCTAAAAGGGAATAGATCAGAAAGAAAACGTAAGTGTCTCTTGGTCTTGACATTGTATAATAAGGATGGCGTGTTTTGTTTTTACTCACACTTTATGAAATTGTGCTCTTTCACCTCTCTCTATCCCTCTGGATCACGTTTTAGTTAGAATTGAAATGGAAGGATGTTTTCCTTCACGCACGCTCTTTAGGCATGCAAGTCCGTAAACAATAGTCTTCTCTTTTCCAGTGTCCTTTCTCCTGACAACGATATTAGGTATCTTGACTTTTGTCTCTCTTTCTTAGACATTGTCAATTTTTCCATTACCATGTCTTTACTGGCACAAGTTCTCCAACATCTTCAATTTCTTCTTCTTCTGAATCCCTCTTCTCTGTTTCGTCTTGTTTCTGTTTCTTCTCTTTTCTGCAAACTGAAATTCCACACGCATCTGGCCGGATTTTATAGGGTGAAAATGTCCCTCCTCGCTGTCTTGACTTACAATTCGTTAGAGAAGCGTTTTCGAAAATGGAGTTTCACTGTAACTTTCCCTTTGGAGAATGGAATATTTTGTCCCAGATCTCCTTTTATAGCAATGTTGACAGTGTCTAAATACGACTTACTGACGGGCAAATAGTGAGGATGTACAAATTCACGGTGTACGTGATAGGTGTTTGCACCTTCCTGGTCATTGTTTGTGGTACTATCCACTTTGAAAGGAATGACACGCAGTAACGGAACAGAGGTGTGTCGCACCACGTTGTACTCCACCACATCGGAATACACAAAGATCAAATTAAGTCCTTGGTTCAGTTCTACCGGGTTTCCAAAAGCTCTGTAAAAATCCATATTACTTTTGATCTTGGGGCTCATATTGTTTGCGACCATTTCTGCATGTCCACCCAAAATTTCAAACAAACTACCATTGAACCTGAGGGACAATGTGTCCGTATCTTGAAATTTGATCACGAGACGATGAGCCACTTTATTGTCCTCAATCTTCACACTTTTTTTGGCTCTGTTCAGTGCTTTGCCAAAGGCTAAGTTGAACCTGTCCGCAATAGTGTCCATCAAATGTTCACCACTAAAATAATAACCTGAAGGAATTTTCAACGTGAAGATAATGAAGGCTGGATTGCTGGCTGGTCTTGTGTCCCTTAAAAACCCTATTTTGTTGATTTCTTCCTCCAATTGGGCATTCAGGATTTCCACCTCGAAAGTGTTTTGCTTTTCGGTGATGTTTTTGATTTGTGTTGGGTGAATGATTTCCACTAAAGCCACTTACCAATGGGCTTCGTGATCTAACTGGATGGTCTGAGGAAATTTGACCGTGTAACAGAATAACGTGTTCTTGGGAAACACCTCCATGGAACTGTCACTGGGTAAGGTTAAGTAAAATTGGTTGTTATTGCTCATAATTCCAGAGTTTTGTGGCTCTCCGAGGCGATACTGGAAGTTAGAGGAGTGTCTCCGCCCAAAATGGGGTTGTTGTTGGAGTGGTGACTGGAACTGACACTGGACACAAGGTTCCGGTTGTTCCCGTTCGAGGAGAATTTCAGGGAGGGATTAGAAAGCAGGTAACCGATGTAACTGCTCAATACAATGGTCCACAAGTGTTTGTCTCCTTGTTGCAAACTCAAATTGGCAATGGCTGCACCGATGACACAATACACCACGAAGGTTTGGCAGAAAAAGATGATTTGCGTTTCAGGCACACGTTTTCCATACCACACCCACAAGGGTTGTGTTTGTAAATCTTGCAGAGAAGAATTGGGTGAAGGAGTGATCGCAGTAGCTGAATCTGTGTGAAAGGGCATGATGGTCACTTCTTTTTATAGTGCGAAGCGTCGATGCAAGAATGAAAACTGGGTGGATATCCTTTCCAACGTACTTTGATTTCTTTGACACGTCGTTTGCCCACTTTACGGTTTCTGCGTTTGACAATGCCTTTGATGTCGTACACGTCGTCTTTTTTGGTGACACAACTTGATTTGAAATAAGTACGGGCTAGCGTTTTGTTGAGTACTTAACACCCATGGCTGTCTTTTTGAGCACCTTTTTCCTCCTTTACCACGCTCGGACAGAAAAATGAGTGTGTGGTGAGACTATTCCCACTCATGTTTAAAGCCTTTCAATCAGGTTGTTCAGGACTAGTTAGTCCTACACCTGAGTGGCTAAATTTAAAAGTAGTCTGTGAGTACATAAAAGCCTGGGAGATGAGGCTCTCTTTCCTTCCCTAGGAGTAATTAAAAATCACGCGGTGCGTTATTAAACCAGTGATATATGCTTCATTAGAGCGAAAATCACTTTAAGTCAAGTAAGCAAGCAAGCAAGTTCGGGTACCGTCTCTAGCACTCTTGATGACACCATCTGTCTGTGTTATTTTCTTTCTTGCAAGCCCCTATGTTCCACTTCTGTTTGTGATAATAACTTGTGATACTTCACATTTTCTATAGTGGAAATCTTTACAAGCCGTACAAAATACAAAACTTATATGACTTTGGCTTTTGACACTTGCACAGACTCTTCACTTTATAAGTATCACGAGAAAATTGTATATCCCATTTTTACCATTTTCAAAAACACGCACCCACTTGCAGCTTGACCAGAAATATGTACATCTTGTTTTGTGGATAAGTCACAGACAAGTCCAAGTCCATAGGTGGTTATGAACGCTAGGAATATCCCCTCATTTTTTCAGAAATATCAAAGCTTGTATGTGCATTTTCCCTTTTCCACTCTATATTAGTGCTTAGATTTGTTCCAAAGAAAAAAGAAAAAAGAAACGAAACAATTTTGAAGAAAAAAACAACTGAATTTTGAATTCAGGTTTCTCTCTGTTTATAATCTTTTTTCAAGTTGATGGTGCATGACAGAGTACATTCGCCTACCTTTCCAAAGTGAGAGACATTTCTTCACATGTCACTGCCTTTGGTAAATTAGGTTTCATTGGTTAGTTATCGTTAATCTTTATTTTTTTTCATGTATTTCTTTTTGATAGAAGATTTAAGGCTTTCTAGTGTTGTAACGGCATTTATGTTGTTTAGTCTGTTGATGAAATTATCTATAGCAAAGTGCTTAAGATTTTTTCAGGGTTTTTTATTATTTCAAGCCCTACAAAAGGAGACCAAGTTTGTTTTCAAAGAGGATTGAAACTCTAAATTATACGGGCGTGAAGGAAAACATCGTTATGTTCATTCTAATCATGCTTGCCGTATCTCTTTGTGTTTTAGAGGTCATATTTCTTCTTAAGTAAATACACGCATCAATAGACAGACAGATTGGGTCATCATCCTTGAGTTTCACTGTACTTTTGGTTCTTTACTTCATACAAACCCAAAATTGATTAGTTTGAAGAAAAAAAAAGGATAACATGCCCCTCAATACTGTAACACGTCTGTTCTGACTCTACCCATGTGAGTGTGAGTGTTTATGTTAAAATGTTTAAGTGAGATATAAAAAAAATGGTCAGCTTGAAAACTCGAACCAATACTGTGACGCTCAGTATTTTGATGTGGTAAGAAGAAATGGTACAACACACACAAAGAGGGCTTGTAAGTTCACATTTCAGTCTGTCTGCACTGTAATGGTAACAACGCAAGAACATAGGGATTATTATGCCACGCAGTCCTAGAACAAAACAATGCATCACCCGTTGTAAGCCATTTCATTGGCTATACTTATTTTCTTACCGCGTTCACTTCGAATTGACTTGAGTAGCTATTCACACAGTGACGAGAATGGCCATGCTTTACTGGGTCTATCCTATAGGCGATTTATATAAAAAAATATTTTTAAAAATTAAACTAATGCACGAACAATGGTTCCATGGGCGATCCCATGGAAATTGTGTCCGTCTTATTGCAAAATACATCAACATTTAATTTAACCGTGCAGATCGCTAGAACAAACCTCCTGCTGGTCAAATATTTGCTAAAAGTCATACGAAAGCATAATTCACAGGCGAAAGTGGCAACAAAACTTACTCTTTTGGTCGTTGATTTGATGAGAGTCATACGAAAGTGTGTGCTAATGAAGTTTGCTATATCTGCAAAGGTAAATGGGTATTTGTCTCCAGAATACCTGCTTCGTCTAAGAAAGAGAGACAAAAGTCAAGATATCTAATATCGTTGTCAGGAGAAAGGACACTGGAATTCAGAGTGCCCTACGAGAGAAGAGAAGAAACAGAAACAAGACGAAACAGAGAAGAGGGATTCAGAAGAAGAAGAAATTGAAGATGATGAAGAACTTGTGCCAGTAAAGACATAGTAATGGAAAAATTGACAATGTGAGCCGATGCGTTGGCCCTGATGTGAAATTTCATACTACCTTCTAAAAGGGAATAGATCAGAAAGAAAACGTAAGTGTCTCTTGGTCTTGACATTCTATAATAAGGATGGCGTGTTTTGTTTTTACTCACACTTTATGAAATTGTGCTCTTTCACCTCTCTCTATCCCTCTGAATCACGTTTTAGTTAGAATTGAAATGGAAGGATGTTTTCCTTCACGCACGCTCTTTAGGCATGCAAGTCCGTAAACAATAGTCAGTCTATTCATCCATCATTTTGTGTCTTGATGTTTCCTAAATCACACACTGATGACATAAAATAACGGGTTAAATGGGTTTTGTAGTGTTGGGAGTGGGGGGGAGTGGGGTGTAGGTGTTTGGCAGAGTTGGTCATTGCAGGTGAGGGCTTAGGCGCTTTCAAAAAACTTTTTCTTCTTCACTCTGTGTTGATAGTATATTTGGGGTTTGTATGCGTTCGCGTACGTTTGTGTGGATAGTTTATTTGGGGTTTGTATCATCTCCCTTCTGTGTTGATAGCATATTTGGGGTTTGTATGCGTTCGCGTACGTTTGTGTGGATAGTTTATTTGGGGTTTGTATTATCTCCCTTCTGTGTTGATAGTATATGTGGGGTTTGTTTTTTCCTCTTCCCTCTGTGTGTGTATGTGTGTATGTGTGTGTGAGTGTGTGCGTATGTCTGCGCGCGTACGTTGTGTGTGTGTGTGTGTGTGTGTGTGTGTGTGTGTGTGTGTCTGTTGGTCTCTGTTTGTCCGTATAAAACTCCCTTTATCCCTATCAAATACATTCTACCTACCTACCTAAAGTAGCGCGTATTCAGGTCAGCCACTTGCAACACTGTTGACACTTATCCCCTAGTGTTCAGTACAGTGGCGTCACTGACGCTGGAAATTTCGAGAATATAAATATGGACTTGGGGATTTCCACAGGTTGTAGCTATACATATGTACTAGAGTTCATAAACAGGAACGTCACTCAAGCTGAGGCTATAAAAAGATAATGGGATTTTCCAAAGGAATAACCCACAAGTTGGAGCTATAAATAGATAGTGGAATTTCATAGGAATTTTAGCTGATTATAGCTATAAATAGATACATGGGTGTTTATCGACTATCGTCACACAAGTTGATTTTGTAAGTAGTTACTAATTTTATCCATTTTATTCTAAACCGTTGTAACTTAATTTTCGGGGATATGTTTATTTTCCTTTAAATTCTGGGATAATGTCGTCATTTTAGCGTTACTTTTAGTCACATCCATTTTGTCGTTGAGCATTTCCTTGATTATAGCTATTTATAGCATCATTACAATTATGCAAATTTTTGAACACCCCATCAAGATTTCAGGTCTTGGTAATGCTTTATTTATAAATCTCACGCTTGTACTACTGTATGTATGTCTCTGTCTCTGTTGTGTTTGACCCTCTACCATCATTGTCCCTAGACAATCCCACCATGTTCAATTCCCCTTGACGCTATACAGACCCACCATGTTCAATTTCCATATGTTCAATTCCCCTTGTCCCTAGATAGACCCACACTTTATTCCCCCATGTTCAATTCCCCTTGAGTCTATAGTGGCCCAAGACCTTTTTCTCCATGTTCAATTCCCCTTGAGGCTAGAGTAGCCCAAGACTATTTCCCATGTTAAATTCCCCTTGAGGCTATAGTGGCCCACGATTTTTCTCCATGTTAAATTTCCATTGAGGCTATAGTGGCCCAGGGGGGTCTGTAATGCTAATTCCCATTGAGGCTATGGTGGCCCCCCCCCCCTTACTACTCCTGTATGATAGTATTATTTGTATTAAATATTAATTAAGCCTCGTAATATCAAGCATTGTTCTGTAGAATATAGAAAAGCACTTTCAATTCCGTTTGGTGTATATTTGTTAATTTTCTATTGGTAATCGTATATACCTTGATTTACTTCATAGGAATCAAGAATGACTGCGTAGACAGATGAAAATCACTTACTAGGTTGACATGCGAGTGTGTTTTCTACGCACGAGTGATTATAATGCCGCATAAATGCCATCATTTTTGGTGATGTGTGCTTGCACATGATGGAATATGAACTTATGCAAGCAGGAATAATATCTCACTATCTTAAAAAGAAATTCTATCAATATTTGATCAATTGTTTTACATCTTGTTTTTTCTCACTAACTTACGCTGCTCCCAGCTTTCAAACATATATTCTCTGCCCATTTCAGAACTTCATGATCTTTTCACTACTACCTTATGCTCTAGTTTGTATTATTTGATTGTGCGAACGTGTATCGCTGCATGAAAGGTTCTTGCAATGTATCTCGCTTGAAGAATAGTGAAAATATGTTTATTTTTTACAGCTTCAATCATAGCAGTTAAGGGAGGTTGAACGAGAACGGGAAAAAAATTATAACTTATTATCGTTCTTTTAGTATTGATTTAGACTGTTGCTTTTCTACTAATGTTCATTATATTTTTCAAGCAATAACATTAGTTTTTTCAAAGTGCAAAAATGTCAACCACGCTTCAACAGTCAGGCGCACGTACGGGTCTCCTTGATGATTATACTAATTTTATTTCCTTGAATGGTTGGAAATTTTAGAGTATATAATTTGGTTAAATATCGATGTTAGACACACTATGCATGTAGGGGACATTTGTGGCTCTAACCAATCTGCCTGTCTGTCTGTCTGTATTTATGTATGTCTCCTTTCATCTGGTGCTTGGGTATGTATATCCTCGAATGAATGTGTGTTCGCATACGTATATTACATAAACATACTTCTGGTTAAAAACGAGTATAAAGTGATGCTAAGATAGAAAGAGTGATTGCTAGATAAAGACAACAAATATGAATATTTGTGAGTATCCATTCATTATTGACTTGTAGAGCATGTTCTTACAAGCAGTCTCTTTTTAAGATGATACTGTTTGCAATTTTACATCCGGTCACGTGGATCAATATTGATTTAAAAGGCGAACCAAAGTAATAGGACGGAATCTGTGAAATAATTGGATCTTTAAAACTTACATATTTGATGCAAGGAAAGTTAAACCAGTTCTAGATGAATTTGTTGGTGGCAATCATAAATTTTATCTAAAGACCCCAGCAAATTTCAGAGTTATTACATGTCAACATAAGCAAAGAAAAATCATGCTGAAAGTTGTTGCATGTACCGTCCGATATTTGATGTTTCAAAAGTCAACAAGAAAATGAAACAACAAAGAAAACGTCATTGGGCATGTTATTTAATCTGAATATTGTACGATATTTACACCCAAATATGAAAACATATTCCGTCTGCATTAATTACACTCTTTTATTGTTATGATAGCTAATGTAATTATTGCTTTGTTAAGTTCCTCTGAATAGATTAAAATACTGTGTTCCATTTTTTTAAAGAAAACGTTTCTGGTTTAAAATATTCAGCATTGTTATAAACGAACTATTTGCCTTGCGAAAGTAACTGAGAAACAAGGATATATCAACATATCAAAAAATGCAAATTGTTGAGATTGTTTCCATTAAAGTTATAAAGCCAAATATGTGCAATATATGGTTGAAATCGGAGAGCACAGTGAAATGCTAATATCATTTAAGTATGGAAAGTAGATATTATTTAATTATCTGATATAATGTTACTATGGACACTGAATCGAATTATTTGATTTAATGTCATTAATTATTCTCCTAGTATGAACAAAAGATGCGTGACATATAATTGATTAATTGGTTTAACGGTGAACTAAATGGAACTATCTTTGTGGGCATGCGCATTGGAGATAAGGGAGGTCATTTTAGTCGCTACGACCAGTAACTCCGTATAGTAACAATGGACCTTCTACGTTAAAATAGGTTTTCGGCACTATAGCGACAATGATAATTTAACGTGGGGGATTATATATATATATATATATATATATATATATATATATATATATATATATATATATATATATATATATATATATAGGGACAGTCGGAAATTAAAATGGGTGGCCTCTAGGAACTCAACAATCGGGAAAATTTGCAACTATATTACAAGTGGTTCATCTCAATTGGGCGGGACAGTTAGTAACAGTGTTACAAGTGGCTGACCTCAGATTGCACACTTGTATAATAGGTACATGTTGCATGATGACTAAATTCTTGTATAATAAAAGAGATTTATATATAAAGCGTTACATGGACATGAAATTAAGTTGGCGATGTTCATAAATTCGCATAATTGTAATGATGTTATAAATAGCTACACTCAAGGAAAGACCAACGCTTTAATGGATGTGACTAAACGAAACGTTAAAATTACTACATTGGTTTAGGCTAAGATGAGTACACATATAAACTATTCACAGCCACAACCAGTATAAAAATCCAATATAAAAGCAAGTATCTATTTCAAGTATTAACTTACTGAAGTTCCTTTTTTAGAAAAACCTATTATCTAATTATAGCTAAAACTTGTGGTAAATCATTTGGAAAAAAGATTCAAGTTTATGCATAGTTTCATCATTTATTAATAATTTTAAAAAAGTCATGTCTATATTTATGTCCTCAAAATATATAGGCTAAATGACGTCACGGTACTGGACACTGGACACTGGGAAATAATTGACAAGAATGTTGCAAGTGGTTGACATCAATCGGGCAGCTGGATGGTATATAAGTTATGTGAGAGCATTTGTATTGGATTTCATCTTAATCTCTGAAACTCTAAGCTACAAAGGGCCACTTGTGCTAGTGTGTGTATGGAATGTTGAATAGTATAACGTTGCCCTCTTAGTAAGAGGGGTGGTTAATTATCAGACGACATACAATGTCTCTGTACTCCCCATACAAACCTGGCCAATGTAATTTCCTCACTAACCTATCTCTCGTCTTTGCTACGACCATGTGACTAACAAGTAGACTCTCATGTGCTAGCCTAAGCACTTCTTCTCTCTTGGACCGAGGTACAATCACCTGCTTATACCTTTCGGATACCTTCCTTGCGTATCGATACAAGATACCCCGTTTTAGCCCGAACTCTTCATCACCGTCTGGAAAGTTCCACACGGACTCCGTCTTTGCATACCCATGTAGCATGCTAAGGGTAGAATATTCAACTTTAAGTCTCCTTAATTCAGCAGGTAGCAAATTGTCTATGGGCGAATTCGAGGGGATCAGCGGCTTCGACCCTGACCTTCGCTTCATAGACCTCGTCTCTATGGAACCCAAATATATAGGTTTACACGTCATAGGTTTAGGCGGTGGCAACACATATCTATACACTTGAATTACGCCTTCTCGCCATTTACCGTAGCTTTTGCTGTATTAGACAATTCTACTGGTTTAAAACTTCTACCACTGCCAGAGGTCACTGCATTTATCGCGGGACAATAATTCCTGCCATGTTTGAGATTATGGCCAGGTTTATTGCATCCGTAGCATACCACTTCCGCTTTCTCAGTAGTGATACCCTTATCTACCCCTTGGGTCTTTCCTAGGCCACGGAACTGATCAACTCTGGGATTATCAGCCCCTAGGTTCCCACCATTTTGACCTTCCGCTTATGAGGTTTTCAAACTGTTAGCTCTTCTAAGGTCAGTGGCGCTGGGGTGGTCCCTGCCACCACAGGTTCTTGAACAGGAGTGTGCACTCACATATCGCTCCGCCATCACACTGATGTCTTCTAAGGTAGCGAAATCACGCTCCGCTAAGAATACGATCACGTCTTTCCGATGCGTACTCATGACATGTTCTTTCAAGATCTCTTCTCGTTTACCTTCATACGTGACGCGGTGCCTGTCACTTTATCCATTACACGCTTACACGAGTATAAAACTGCAAGTGTGTCTCCGTTGTTCGCTTAGACGACTCTCTTGAAAAGTAGTGCCTTAACAGCGCATTCATGAGAGTGTCGTAATTGTCTACTTCAGTCAGTGCCATATTATGATAGACATCCTTGGCAGCAAAAATGCAGATATGCTAATGGCCGACTAGTTTTGGGGGTATATGAAGGCTTAATCTAACATTTCAAAATGAGTTTAATAGTTATCGATTATTTCGTCTATGTCGTTAAACTTCGGAATTGTTATCCTCTTATATTTTGCTTGTGAGTCCTGAATGTTCAGTAAGTTATTTATCCCTCCTAGATTCTTCTTCGATCATTAGTCTGTCCTTGGCTAATGTATGTTCTCTCTCCCTGGCTCATTCATCTGCGCCTACAATCTGGCAAACTCGATTATTTCTCTCTCGTCAGCTTGTCTGATTCTTTCTCTCTTATATGAATGTCTGTTCATTTACGCCGGCTGTTGTACTCTGTATTCTTTGAGACTCCGATTTACAGATTATGCTAACTGGTCCCTTCATAATCTAATTCATCTCTACCAAGAGATTTAAACTATTTGACCAACTGCATATCAGTTGCCATTCTAGTATATATGACTGTATCAACAACCAGTTTGCTTACCTAAAGTATCAACAAACTCTTACTGCTTTACACGAAACAGCGTCCTTAAGAATACTTACCCGTATTATAATCTTATAAAGCCTTAACTTACGGACTTATTTAACTTACTCAACGCAGCCTAACAGCCTTTGGCAGCAAAAAAAAACGGAATTACTCATCCTTCACTCACCAACAATGTACACTTGATCCCCTCCGGACCGCCTTAATTATCTTTCCTCACAAATAAAGGCAATACTTCTTTCTCAATTACTGTAATTCAGACAACGACCATGCTATCAAAGCAGTTAAGGTACGAAATCTTAATTTCGTACAAATTCATAACATACATTAAAGAAATATCAAACAATGGCATGCACTAACTACAAAATGTAGATATTGACTCGATTCACTCTCGTAATTTCTTGCAAAAACAATAACCAACACTGCTATGGTACTCTAATTTCGATAATATCCTGCTCAGTCTCTATCACTCAAACCGTTCAAAGTAATCCCTGACGATTGACCCCACTTTGTAACGTCGCCCCCTTAGGAAGAGGGGTGGTTAATTATATTTGGCTTTCGTTATCTAGAGGATGACTTCCTTTCATGTTATAGCCCGGCGGGAGTGAAAGAAGAATATAATTTCATCAGAGAACTCAGTGAGAATACTGGGTATAAATAAAGCTATACGAGTCCCCTTTGACAAGAAAATATCAAATTTAATTAGAATAAATTAATGACGGCAATTCCAATTCAAGTTAGATTATATCTTTATAATTTAACGGGTGTGTCTAATTTGGATTTATTTCATTATCGTAACGAGAAGTGAAAAGAGCGCAATGTCTACGACCGATTTGCATCACTTTGCTGTCTAAACCGTAGATCAACATCTCCTAGTTCATCCTTCCTAAGCTCTATGCTTTGCCCCCTTTAGGACTTCGGGCCCTTCTATTCTGTCCTCGTTGTTTTTTTCCTCGGGCTTCTGTCTCCATATTGTCTCGTTTCGTTCAATCAAAAAGCTGTTCCTTATTGTCATTCTCTTTTACAACTTGTGGGTCCTAACACCAAAACATGCCTTTCTTCTTGCAAGACGGCCACCTAGTCCCTTTCCAGTTTCACGATGAAAGCACTAATCGTGTTATGCTTCCACGGAGTTGACTAAGTGTCCTCTTCCAGGAAATATTCAGACTACTGAATTTCGATTAAGGTCGACACATTAAAGTCTGATTGCTCTAAAGTGTACGTCCTATGCCTAATCGTAGGCAGCCTAATCGTAGGCAGCGGTCCCTAATTGTTCCCAAAGTAATAATTCCTTTCGTCAGGTTTAGACAGCTCCGAATCTGTGAACGACAGTGCGTAACAATTTCCCTTTGAGAAAATGATAAGTGGGCATAGGTTCCTACGAAACAGTTAGGGTTGGTAGCTCAAATGTTTACTTTCTAAGGACAGTGTTATGATACTCCGATCAATTTCACTGAGTCGGAATGCTACCCAATTGACGTTTACACTGTCATGGTGGAGATGAACGAAGAAAGGTCGACTTTTCCGGATTAAATGCGATATAATTTAATGATCAATGCGTTCGACGTTAAACTTTGCTGCCATTCAAAATTGAACACTTCACAAATATAATAGGGATTTTATACAATATAGTGGTGTGATGGATAGTGTCTTGTAGTGTAAAGGATTTTAAAATTTGTGAGATTTCATCTCTTCTCTTAGATGTTATTGCAGATTGACAGTATGATATAGCAGTGTCGTGTAACATGTAGTATTGTTGTGGTGTAAGAACTAGTCTTTATATAAGATTTCATCTTCTTCGTTTACAGTCTAAGTTAAAATACAAGATAATGTTGATAGTGTGTATAGGAGGTTTTAGATGGTAAAGTTGATGTGATACGTAGCATTTGTTATGTTGTTAGGGATATTTTTGGTGGGAAATTTCATCTTTTTCGTTTGCATTCTAAACTAACACATGAACCTTGGAGTGTGTGTGTTTGTGTGTCTATTGGTATTTGTTTGTCCCTGTAAAACGCCCTTTGTAGCTGCCAACATTTGTTTCATCTACCTATAGTAGCATGATTCATGTCAAGAACTTGCACTACTGCTGCTCAGTAGCCACCCGATTGAGGTCCGCCATTTGCAAGACTCTTGCCATTTTCCCATAATGTCCACCACAGAGACGTAACCGAAGCTAGAATGTTTCAGAATATAAAGATATACTTTCTGTTTTTCATAGTAATTTTTACAGGTTGTACCTATAAATAAATTCTTGATTAAATTTGTCAACAACTTGCAATACTGCTACTCAGTAGCCAACAATGTTGCCATTTTCCCCGTAATGTGCAGCACAGTGAGGTAAATGAAGCAAGACGTTTGGAGGCTATAAAGATAGATTTCGGGGGGGGGGGGGGTCATAGTAATTTCCACTGGTTGTAGCTATAAATAAATATTTGATTGAAAAGGTCATTATTTTAGAGTTACTTTTCTATAAATCCATTTAGGTGTTGATATTTATGTTGACTAAAGTTATCTATAGCAACATTACAATTATGCAAATTAGTAAACATAATTTCAGGTCTAGGTAATACTGTATAAATAATCTCTTTTACAAGAATATAGTCAATATGCAACAGGTACCTATAACAAACGTGTACAATCTGAGGTCAGCCACTTGCAACACTGTTTCTAAGTGTTCCGTTCGATTTGAGGTCAGCCACTTGCAACATTTCTGCCATTTTTCCCAGTGTCCGGTATCGTGTTAATTTCCCATTGTCCCTATACAGACGCACCCCCTAACCCCGTGTTAAATTCCCATTGTCGATATAGTGCAAACAACCGCGTTTAATACTGAGATGTCATTATCAACTTGTTTTCACCCATATACTACTAAATTGTTTATGTATCAGACTATTTAGTTATGTACCAGATCCAAGAAACCATGCACCAGTGTCATGTAACCATGTACCAGCGTCATGTAACCATGTACCAGACCCACGTACCTAAGTACCAGACCAGCTGAAATTGGGATATAACCTGAGAAGTGAATACGTTCAGCCCATGAAAACATAAACATCTAGCGATGTGTAATATGGTCTGGTTTCAGTAAATTTTGAAAATACCCACTGCATAGTCACTAGAGCAGAGAGGTCTGCAGCAACGAGAAATCCCAGTCTCGTGTGTTGCCCCCTTCATGTACGTTTCACCTATGTACTGCAGTATTTAATACATAGTCCTATATCGTGTTGACCTGTCCGGAGACAAGTTATATACGAAGTAATAATGAATATATCAGACAAAAACTCTGCAAACATAAGATCATATTTGAGACAGAGCTAAAATCAACTGATGAGCACAAATTATATGAATCAACGAAAAGGAACATTCATCGTTCATACCAACATACTCCTTTTTAAAAATGATTATGACCGAAGTATACAATTGAAATACGCGAATACATCTTTAATTATGAACTTTGCTCACTTCGAATTCAATATTTGTAAGAACAAAACGCGTGTGTGTATGTTTCTCAGTCATATGGATATGGGAAACATAACACTAATGACGGTATTTGTGACGTTTTCGAGATATATCTCCAAGTTCTTGAAAAGGTAACTTAAATTCAAGTATAAAATAATTCCAAACGGTGGTTGCTATTTTTATGTACTGTGTATGTATTTGTGCTTGTGAAGGTTATATTTTCGGGACGCTTTAGAATTAGTACTTGCTAGATCAATGGAGAATAAAAAGTCCAAGGAATTTTGTCAGTACAAGTTTTCCCAAAGGATGTAAATGAAATCTCTTAAACAGTTCTTAGTATTTATAACATTACTTAACAATAGCAAAAGTAAACTTGCTCTTGTTTCCAAAAAGTTTCATTGTCGACTGGATTTGATGACAGCCCAGATAGGCAGCCTAATATAACCGCTTCAACTGCTTAAATAATTTAAAAATATCGAATAACTTGCAATGGGTCCCTTCCTTCCAAGGTCATGTTTAATATATAACTGTTTACTTATTATGCCCCACATACATATTTCTGGCGAATGTCTAATGGAGAGATTTTAAGAGCGCATATTATTCGTTCAAAGTTTAAACGCCCATACCTCTGCAATAAGATACGATATTTGAGCGAAATATTTTGATCCGTAACTTTTTATACACGCATTTATTATAAAATGATCTCAGATTTTTTATAACAATGTTTCATTGAGTTTTATCGTGTAATCGATCGTCATATGTTTCGCTATTGTAATATTATTATACGTCAAACAAAAAAGGATAAAGAAATGAAAAGTTATTGAATGTACTTAGAGAATTAAAATGAAAAATTCACTCTTGTATGTGCCAGGCAAATTTTGTAACATTTTGTTAGAAAAGGCTAGACACAAAACGAATTGAAAATGAATCCATAATCCCTCTTTTTCGAAGATATTTTCAAATTAATTGCAAAAATGCTTTTTTACATCGCATGTCCATAAAGGAAAACTAGTTCAGTTAATGATATGTGTACAATTAGTTGGATGCTGTCTCCCACATGATATTTGTTGTGCAGCTCAGTGTAGGGAGTTTCCAATCACTCTCTGTCTCACTCACGCACAAGGACACACACATACACATGCACATATGTATGGTTTCTATCGTTCTGGTGTACCAAGACAATTCTATCAATAGAATAAAATCAGGCTTACTCCATGAAACTTTATGAAGCCACCTAAACTGATTTCGATATGGTAGAAGAGTTTTTGTTCTATGCTGACCCTACCTATGTGTATTTGGGATTTATATTGGCAGGGGTATGATATGAAGTTGATGGGGTTACTTTTAGTTTATGGTTCTCAAACGCTAGCTCCAAACATGTTTGTTCGGGAAGCAATAAAAACAAGAACTGACAATAACAATTATATTAGTTGACCAAAATATCTTTGTGTCAATAGTCTCATTCGAAAGGAAAATCACGCCTCCACTCTTCATTTACTGGACAGTCATTTAATGGTGCATTTTGAATCCCCTATATAAGTTCACCTTTGTGCCTGATCGGCCAGTTGAAACGTGCGGTATTACAAACCTAATGTTGTTGAATTTCTACGCTTGTGTTTTACAGCTTATGTTAATAATATTTCGATCCAAGAAGGATGCGTGAAGTGAGATTTCTAGCGTGGAGAATTTTTTTCAGTCTGACAATCATGGCACACTTGAACAAAGAGTTTTCTTGTGAATCGATAGTTCACAATACTGAAAATGACTTGGAACAGAATATCCCTGAAAACCAAATGCAAGATATGAGACGTGAGTATACGAAGCAACACATATTGAACTGTTTAGGGTTACACCAAACACCAAAGCACAAGGAGTTAATTCCAGGTAAGTATTAGATAAGCACACTAAGCCATCCATGCAGGAAGACGACAATACCAAAATAGGAACCAAATTTGCATTTACTTGCGCTTCAGTCAATATCAATATTATTAATTGATGGCAAAACCTTTCGCAACGTGCAATTTTAAATCCTACTACGACAGAAAATAGAGCGGGAAGCAATACTAAACCGAATTAAAATATCTATAGTAAAATTGTAACAAAATCTCAGCAAAAAAGCAGTTTGTTACCTTATTTTGTCTCATCTTTTATCAAGCAAGATGCAACATGCAAGAGTCATTAAATTGACATCGCTGCTCAAGAGGAGGTTGTTCATGGTGTCAACTCAATAAATTGTTTGCAAGAGCACAATCATGAAGCGACTGATATGCGTTCTATCAAATATGCTTCATTTAGTCTTTTGGAAGCAGGAATTGCCATTTCCTATCTAAAGGTCTATCACAGGAGAGCGATCGTTAACTGTGGCCCCTAATTTATTAATATATTTTAAAACTCCTATGAACACTTGCTATGTAACTTGATGTCGCGGATCTTGATATGCCTTGAACACTCGGTTCACGCGCAGTTTCGTAGATTAGAAACCAATAAGATCCCCACCCTATGATTCTACACAATTTATTGGCATGAACAGCTGAAGATATTTATGAATCCCCAGCGTGTTTCATTGCTTCTTGTAGAGGGATCCCAGCATCATAACATAGCCATATACACACCTCCTCTACCTAAAAAGGGTCAAACCATTCATGCAACTAGTTTAAACAATGGGTTTCATTATCCTCGTATTGCGTATCACAGGGTCGTTCATGTAGTCTAAACAGTAGATCCATTACTGTCATCTGATGACTTACTCCTGATTCATTCACTTAGTCTAAACCCCAAATCCCTTGCTATCCTCTTGAGACTTACCCCTCAGTTAAAACCGAAGCTGATGATACCCGAAGAATTCACCTATAGTAAGCAATTACGATATGTTGAGGCTGAAAAAAGGATGGACACGTTTGCTTCGCTGAACATTGTTTCAAACATTAGTACATGTGGATGGATAACATACATTTATAGTAACTAGCAACAACTGTCATGCCTAACTCTTCAGTCCTATATTTCCCCACTCTGCCCGCATTATATAATATCTAAAATATATGTCACATACCCATTTTCATCAGACGTATGAAACATTGTTACCGTCTCTCTACCTCTATAGACTGAGTTCAGATTACAAGCCGACAGCGTTATTCTACATTACCCATCTCTGTTGCCACTTCAAAGTGTTGTATGTGTGAGTCTGTGTTTGTTGGAAACATATCGATGGCTCTGTAGTTAGAGCACGGTTCAATGCACACTAAGAGATTCAGGTTCAAATAGTGCACAAATAACACCAGTTTGGCAGGCTTAATATATGTGGGCAAGACCTTGCTTATGTTCACCGACGAAGGGATGAGCAATTGTTTGTTTTTTATTTATTGACCGGCCGCAAGACGTAAAATTATTCCGAACAAAAGACGACCTCAACTACGGCTTTCTCAGTTGTGTGCTTTCTCTGACCAGAGAGATGTAACTACTGTACTGGATTAGTAGTGGAAGAAAACATACGGCCCCCTTTGGGCGCACCCCGATTTACCAAAATGGGAGATAAACATTACATTTGCAAGTTCAATTACGTTTGTGTATGAATATATGTGTGAATGAGTTATCTATGTTTATGTCAAAAATTAAAACTTTAGATCCCTTTCCCCCTCGCTGTTTTTTGACAGTGTCTATCTCATGGTATAGAAGAGTGCATGTGTACAGATCCTGTCCCTGTGCATCATAGTATATTTGTTTTTGGTAAGACAGTTTGTGTCGATTTAATCTTCCTTCTTTTCCATTCTGCTCCACCCTGTGTGATAGTGTGTTTGTACATATGAAAATATATGACGCGACACTCAGTTACATGTTTTCGATGCATGTTCGCGTTGTTCTTGTTGGAACAGTAAACAAATCGCTGAACTTGTTAGATGAATAGTTAGATTCTGATTCTGGCTGAATTATGTGACCCTAAATTTATATGGAAGCATTCAGCATTAAATCGTATTTTAACTTCCCGTTATGTCCCATACTACCTGATACCGTGCTACGTTCCATCCATGCCTCAATGTGCCTCATCCCTTGTTAAATTCCCATTAGTGTTGTGACATCAATATCAGGAATTAAATTCCAGTTCCACCCTTGATTGGCTCCGGCATGTAAATTTATGGTTTGGTGTTACGTTCCGTTGTAGTGCCCACAAGACGTTTGTACAAATACATCACACACGATTTATTTGTATGTTTACCGTTCAATTAAACATATATCCCGTGCATTATTTTATCCTGATGTCATTTAACACGTGCAAAGGAGACCCTGTAGAAATAAAAAAAGCAAAAACAGAAGCTATTATTTCATTACGGGAAAAGGCGTGTGCCTATATATTACACATCAAGGCATGATTTGAAAGTTAACTTACAAAGATCTTGGATGGCTTTACTTATGCCCTGGCGAATATGGACTATTTTATCCAATAGAAAGTTAAGATCGATAAGATATATATATTCTATGTAAGGCGTTCTTTCACTACTACGTCAGCCTAGTTAGTGAAATGATCAATTAATAAGATATATAACAAAACAAAAAATATGAAGCACATCTGAACTCCTGTTCCTCGAAAATACGTTTAGTTTCTAAAACTGCAGAGAAGATCCTCTTATCTCACTGTTTATAGAGACATTTTGAATTTAAGTGTTCTAAGGCTTTAGTTACACATAAATTGAAACGAATATAACGTTGTTTTCAGCGTCTCCGAATCTCAACGCAAATATTTCTTGTGTAAAATTATTCCTGTCCCCAAGTTTTATTTTCGTCAAATTCTTTAACCTTACCGTGGGAATGTTTGAAATGAAATGATTTTAGTCATAAAAGAGACTAATTCCGGCAAATCTGGAACTGTAGGAGATGATAGTCCTGAAAGTAAACAACCATCTATGGCTGCCATGTTTCAGATGTCAAAAGAAGAGTTGCTACGAGATATGATTTCAGCACGAATACGTCAGATGATCCTTTCTTTCTTTACTTGCTCTTCCTTTCTTTTTTCCATTATAGTATAATTTCTTGTATTAGTTACGCACAAAATATTACCGCGGGATAATATATATTTGTATGTGTCTCTTATTTGCGTCTCACCACGGATTCAGTTTAATATATTTACAAGAACTATGCAATCAAGCTAAAAGAGTATCACCACTTCACTTGAGAGTCATGCGTCATAACAAGCAGAATGCTTCGGGCTTTCATTATATTTTGGCCACTTACTGCAGCCGAGTTATATAGATTTTACCTTATGGTATTTTTTATGTAACATCATTTTCACGAACTATTCCTTACATTGGAATTATATGCATAAAACCTTGATCTAATCTGCCACATTCAAAAACGCTTTGAATTAAGGCATGCTTTGTCATCTTTGTTCAGTACCTGTTTGCTTGGTTTCGTTTTGGGGATGGGGGTGCTTTTTGGATGGGATATTCTTGTCTAAAATCCTCTGATTCTTCCATCATATACGGTTTTCTTGTCTGAACGGGTCTGTTAGCGTCAAAATTTCGATAGGACTGACATGAGTTGAGTTTATACAGAAAAAACCGAAGTGATCAAAATGGTTATCATGTATTGTGATGGATCTGAAATTCCACTCGTAATAAAGCAATACAGATCTTTCTAACACAGTGTTAACGTGACCGGTTAAAGTGAAATCTTGAGCACAAACAAAACCTAAACATGGCATTATACCGAGTGCATACAAACTTGAATGTGTTATACGTAGCACATCTCGTGTACTCGTGCCTCGTTTGTGAAAGACATTTGAATGCTACATGTCATCTCCTCTTTATATATCTATTTTTTTATAATAACGAAAGTAACATATATATTTTCTGAAGTGGAATGGATATCAGTTTTTCTGTTTGCACATTCAAAACGGTTATTACCTTTGAAAACATTCTAACCGAGAAGAAAAGATCAAAGGGAATATTTCGATATTTTGATTATTGGTTGAAGTTATTTTCTAGCTGAGATAAAATAGGTAAGTTTTATTTCTCATATGTTTGCAGCCCACTAATACGATAATGAGTAATGGAACCAAACAATATATGGTGGCATATTAAAAACTGAATTTCAAAACGTCAGATAGTCACTGATTGACTGCAAATAATTCCGGAAAAGAATAATATATCTTTTCATGACGAAGACTGTGTAGTATTGCATTATGTGTATTAGTATTTGGTGTTTTAAAAAAAGTATGTGATGAAGGATAAATTGTTCTAACATTGATTTCGATTTAGGTACTCATAATCAACGACGTCAGCAATTATTTGAAAACGCGATTATCAACACCATGCTTCACTAAAGGTCTAAATCCATTAAGATTAACATGTATACTGCATATCAACAGGAAAACCAAACTATTTCTTATAACTTGCCATATACACTTCATACCAACATGGAAATCAAAATACTTCTTATAACTTGACATATTCACTTCATATCAGCGTAGAAACCAAACTGCATCTTTCAAACAATTTCAGCAAAATGATAAAACGTAGTCTTTACTACGTTGTCCTGCATTGAAATAAATTGCACGATAACTTCATGTGTTGATTATAAATAATTATAATATAAATAAAATTTGTCTTTATAGCAACATGAACACTAGATATATCATGTACTTTTCTTTTTTCATTTGAACTTTCTGAGCTGATGAAGCTTTCAAAGGAGTGATCAATGAGAAATTGGTTGTAGAATTTACTTCCTTTTTCACTTCCGACTTCACAAGAACTCAATTCACATAACGTTCGCAGTAATAAAACGTAAAACCAACAAATAAGATAAATATTTAGAGGTTCCTTGGTTGATAATCTAGCATTGAGCTTTCGAGTACATGTAAAAGGGACTATCAAGTAACGTTATGCAAATAAAACTGAGCCTTCGAGTAAATATATTAGGAATTATCAGGTAAGGTTATGAAAATAACATGAAGCTTTCGAGTAAAGCTAATAAGAATTATCGAGTAACAGTATGCAAATAACATTGGGCATTCTCGAAAGTCTCATAGGATTATCGAGTAACGGTATGCAAATAACATTGATATTTCGAGTGAAAATATTATTCAAGTAACGTTATGCAAATAACATTGATATTTCGAGTGAAAATATTATTCAAGTAACGTTATGCAAATAACATTGATATTTCGAGTGAAAATATTATTCAAGTAACGTTATGCAAATAACATTGAGTTTTATAGTAAATCTAATAAGGATTATCAAGTAACGTTGTGCAAATAAAAATTTCATAGTAGGTCACAGACTGCAAATTATTGTCTGAGATATTCACACAGCCTATCCACGTTTGTTTCCCTGGCAATACACGTTGTCATAAAGAAACTATGGTGATTTACGTTTTCCGATGAAAACTAAGAGATAAGACGTTTCCTAGGTAATAAGCATCAGACCAAAATATAAACATATACAAATTTTGTTATTCAAATATACTAATGAAACACAATAAACACCAAGATTGCGATGTCTTCAAATTCAATATCAACTCAACGGATAGCAAGAGTTGTTGCCACTCCTCCGTCTCATGTGGCCTTGGAAACAAATATCAGTGGAAACTTAGTATGGAAATTATTGATTCGTGTCCTCTCAGAAGACTTCATGTTTCATACAAATGAAATATATCACTGGTTGTATTCTTACATTTATTTTATAACCCTTATTAGTTCAAGATGAATCACCCGTGTCCTGATATTGTACACTTGTAGGTAGACACTCGTCTGGCAAGACGGAAGCACATCAGAGATGCGGAAAACACAGCCTCTACATCAATTTCACCACCCTAGGATGGAATGTAAATATTATTATCCGTTAATTAATTTATTAATTTGCATACTAGGAATTTCTTTATTTATCATACATGTTTTCATTTATTTAATTTTCATAAATGGGTTTTTGTATTTGCCATAGCTGTAATCGTACATCAATTTCAACAATATATACTACGTTGTGTGCATTACAAAGGGTTATGATTGCTGGAAGTCTCTTCAATGCATCATCAACGGATAAGCATGTGTTGGAAAACGATGATTTCTCCTGCTGATTATGCAGAATTGTTTCAAATCAGCGTGCTTGAAGGCCAAATTGTGGTGAGACAAAAATCCTAAATTTAACCTCCAGATCTAGGACACAATTTACACAACAGAATACATTAGATTATTTTGAATGGTTCTCGAATGATCTATCCAAGGTTTAAATGTATTTGAAACAGGGCTATATGTACGTGAACATTGCACATAAAGAAGAACAAACAGAAACAAAAGAAAATGAAAACGTTATAAACATATGCAATATTAAACCTGATAAAAAGAAAACGTTAAGAAGCATAATTACATATAACTGGGAACTAACATGATACCTGGTTTGTAGTAATGTGTAAGAATTGATTATGTGTGATGGTTGCTGGTTACAGTACATATATACATGCTGACAGACAGAGATTAAGATAATTTTCTTGTTCGCTTTTTTCACTCCTGTCTATGATATATAGGTTCTTGCGATGAACCTAACATAAACGCTGCATAAATGAAACGTAAACGCTGCATAAATGAAACATAAACGCTGCATAAATGAAACGTAAACGCTCTATACATGTGATGTCAACATTGCCATGAACTTGGTTTACTGGATTCTTACTCTGTCACTGCGTCAGCAATCTCAGACAGCTTTTATGTGTAAATATACGGATTATCTGTTAAAGTTACAATTGGATATCTTACGAATAAATTTCATGAGGAAATAATGAAGGGACGTTAGTAAGACAAATAAAATGTATCTTATGGAAACGGTCGTTATCGTGGCAACAAGATAACATCTCATGGCAACAAGTAACAAGATACGTATGTTACTGCAATGCTTTCGTCACTTCAACAGTTCATTTTCACAACAAAAAACAAATTGAAAACCCTAGGTCGGAAGGACTTTGTGAATGACAGTGTCCAATAATGCGTATATAACTGCATCATCTTTAGTCTACGAGTCACTATTTTAATTGATTCTTCCATTAACAATCCCTGAATGTGCATAAATAGCGAAATCTGTTTTTATTTCTATATTTAAATTTATTTCAGAGCTGGCTTGTCGCCCCTGTAGGATACAACGCGTTTTATTGTGCTGGCGATTGCAATGTACAAACACCGGATTTGACAAATACAAACCATGCACATATGCAGGCCCTTGCAAGCATTATGAATCCAAAAATCCCCAACCCGTGCTGTGTCCCAACCAAACTGTCATCAATAAGTGCGCTAACTTTTATTAACTCAACGGTGGAGCAACATACTTGGAAAAATATGGTTGTTGATGAGTGTGGATGCCTCTGATATATATTTAACATTAACATGTCAGAAGAAAAAAAAAAAACATATTTTGAACGCTTCTTCCAGATAGTAGTAACGTTTATGTAAAGCTTATATAACATTTTGTAGTTTACCGTAGTTTGCGTCTGTAACGTTTTCCAGTACAAAATGTGTGTTTTGAGTCAATAAAATGTTCCAGTGTTGTTGTTTTTTCTTCTCCATTGCTGTTTTGTTCTATATTAATAGTTTATAGAGCTCTTGTCTCTTCACACGACGGTAGCAGATTAAGTCCTTATCTTAACTATTTCTGTTGTGATTGTCAGACCATTTTATGGACGTGTTTTTCATCTAAGGAACTTTTAATCAATCCTATTGTAGGATATTAAATGTATCTCCCTTTTCCTGCTGTAGTTTATTACTATAAATTGTTTAGTACTTGTTTGCTAAGAACATCTTAATCTATATCGTTAAGTTTATCTCACTTGTATTGTTCTATCTTATTAATTTAGAACTGTATAGAAGGTGGTTTTATAGAACAACTTAATCTATAAGGTTAAATTGATCCCCTTTACCTGATGTATCTTATTAGCATAAGCTACCTATTACGTGTTTGCTTCGGAAATCTTAATCTACAATATTGTATGTAACTTTCTTTTTTATGTCCTGTATCGTATTAATATAAACTGTATAGTAAGTGCTTGCTTAGAACAACCTTATCAATAAGTTAAATTTATCTCCCTTTTCCTCCATATCTTATTAATATAACCTGTATAGTAATTATACATTTAGTCTTTATGATTAAATTTATCTCATTTTTTCAGATTCATTTTATTACTATAAACTGTAAAGTATGGTATGCTAAGAACATAATGTTGTTTTAAATAATGTTTTTAGTGACCGGCTTAGGTTAATTATCGAACTCATGCTCCGACTCAAAATTTGTATCACACCAAGTACATATAACCTAATTTGTCCATATATCTCAGCTCGTAGACTCTTGCTTCGTTTGTGAAAGATATTTGAACAGAGTGATGTGCTCATTTATTGGATAAATGTAAAACTTGTTATAACAAAATAAAATATATTGTTCCAGTTGTTTTATTTTTGCATATATAAAACTGTACAAAAACGAAAATGATCTTTGAAAATTCACAGACTGCAAGGAATAGATCAATGGGACTTTCAATTATCATCATACATCCTTTTCTCGCGGAGGTATATTTTTTTTTTAAATTAGCCTATGGTTAGAGTGTAATAATTAGTTAATGACCTCCGGATGCTGACCGTGTGGTGGTATATTTAAAAAAAATGTTTTTATATGGCTGATTGGCTGAGAAACAAATTCCGGAGCATTTCATTTCATTATTCTGACGAAACATGTTTGGTACTAAATTATTTGTTATATTAATATTTGTAAATATTAAAGTCTGCAAAGGTGGAAAATTGGTTCTAATAAGTGATTGTCGTTTATTACCCTGACTAAAAGAGGATCGCAATGGTCAATACATTTTGACTGATTAGCAACAAGGGCAAAACTAACCTCATAAACAGCCTGACCAATACCTGTGTCGGCCAAAAGAATAGTTTCCAGACCAACATCATTTTCAATAGCTTTTTTTGGCCATAGCTCTGGTAAATGAAGAGGCGTGGTTTAATTTTTAACATGATCAATCTTGTGATCCAAACTATGGTGATACTCTAAATAAATGAATACCCTCAATGGCCAAAAACCACAGCAACAATAGGCGCTCGCCCTGAAACTAAGCCTGGTGTTCAATTAACATTATGGGGAGGGATTTTAATGAACCACACTTTACTCTTTGCACAAACCAAGTTCAGAAGAAGAAGACTTCTTGGACAAAGTAAAAATATTTGATAACATACGACTTGAGAAGCTAATGTGTCCTGTACTATTTTAAAAGGGATAGGATTGGTCGAATCAGCAAAATTGATATAGATATCTTTGATGTAATTGGTTCATAATTTTCCATAATGGAATTATTTTAGGGTTTGTTTGACCTCACAATTATAGTGTTCCTATACATAACACGGACATTGACCTATCAGAAACAGTAGCATCTTAAATGCTCTGCCTTTGTTCTGTTGCTTATGTTTCAACTTAACGTAACTGCATGTAATCATCTGATGGACGGTCATCTTGTTGACTAACTCATAATCCTTCAAGATACAGTCCTTAACCAAACCATAACTACCACCTGCTGTAATTAATAGTCATGTATCTTCTTCACGGGCTTTGACAATAAATACATCCTGTAGTTGCAAATCCAATGCTGTCTTAGCCATATTAAATTCTCGGCTATTTTTTCACAATCTGAAAATCTATTGATCTACATCTTTTCCATTAATATGGTTTACTAATCTAATATTTTTGTAACATCAAAAACTGAACTTTATGGATAAAGATAATATACTTTTCAATTCTAATTATATCTGTGTTATTTTTTGCTTTTACAATTGCATTTGCATCCCTCTGTCGTCTATTTGTATTACTAGTTTCATTTGCATCCCTTTTTTAAGCTCTCTCTCTCTCTTTATTTGGACATCGTTTTCGTTGTCCTGCACTTGCATGACTTATCTTTGCATTTTGATCAACATTTATATTTTTTATTTTTGAATATGTCTTTCTCTCATTTTACCATGTGTAGTTGCATTTGAAGGACAAGTTTCTTAACACCATCTTATTCTTTTGTTTTAATTTCGATTCGGTAACTTGCATCGGGGATCCAGAGTCAGACGTATTAATCAAACCCAAAGAACTTTTATCGATATTGTTCTTTGTAGCAAATATTGAACCACTACATGTTTATTTATTTTACTAACATAAATAGCTTTGCTTCCGAAAGATCATATTAACTGGCACGTTGGAGTATCATCCGTTTTTAAGGCATGTAACTTTACCTGGGTAGAATTTAAAATAAAGTTTCCAGCTTTAGTTGACCTTGTGAAAGCTTGCTAGTTTCACTATGTAAAATCAATAGAGTAGGGATAGCAAAATGTCGGGAATAAAATACATTTAAATCTCAAAACCAATTTCAATTTCTTTGAAATCCTTGATGAAGCTTTGATTTATGTTATGACTCCTTGGTTACAAACTATGTAACAGAAAGATTAAAACCATCCAATTTTGTAAAACGTAACACACAATTTAATTATAAAAGTCATAAATTAAAATGTGTGAGGAACTTAGAGTAAAATGAATTGTATCCAAACTAATCCTTATAATATTCATGAAAGTCGCAAATGAATGAAAAAATCCTTATAAATTTCAAAACCGAAAATGTATCGGTATTCCAAGAACCATGACGTCTTGAAGACTCTATCTCGCAATAGACCCAACGTGACATAATTCAGTCCTCACTTAACTTTAATTTGCGTTAATTCACGTGAACCAGACCAACCAATATTCCATCTGCATTGTATAAGATATTCTAAACTCCATAATAATACAATCATAAATCATTTACGTATTAAGTAAAATTGCTTAAGATATACTTTGAATAATAGGATGGAAATGCCATACTGAATTTTAAAAACACGTATCCAATGTCAGTTTAATAAAAAGTGTTTGTCTTTATCTCAGCTGCTCAAATAATAACACTTTTCTCAAAAAATCACAATTTATACCAGAACAGCATACATTTCAGAATCACCTTTATCGAAAACGTATTTATTGTTAGACAATGCAAGTCATTCAAATGTAGATGTAATCAGTGTTAACTCAACATTGGACGTATGGCACCTGTTGTCAATGCTATCTCCAATTTTTAATGCATGACATATGTTGTCAGCGTTTGCACCACACTGGAGGTGTGACAGCTGTTGTCAGTATTAGTGACACATTGGACGTATGATAGCTGTTCTCAGTGTTATAGTATACTCACTCGCTTTAAATATATAATATAATATTTTTAAATGGAAGGATCCATTGTATGTTTGGGGTACACTTGTTGATAGTATTTCTTTGAGAACTAAAGACACTTTGCTGTTACAGGAATCAGTAATGTCGCAGACAGCACTGATTAGTATAGGAGAGGAGGGGTGCAGGAGGCGATCTCACGCGGAGAACAGTTATGCAGGTAACTGATGGCGATAATGGCTTTTGACGTTAATTTAACTAATTTAAAACGTGTGAGAGGCGATTGGATTTCGTGAGTTGGGGTTTCAAAACCATTGGGGCTTGCTTTGTAAAAACATAGTGCCTGCCACTGCGCGTGTGGTCCGGACCTGTGTTTGTATGCACAGGAATAATTCCCAATACTCAGTGAGGTCAAGGTCATGGAGGTAAGACTGAGTAGTTCCTACGCATTAATCACTGTATCAATCACCCATTCCACACTATTGCACTCTCTACGGTTCCAAACAGATCGGAGAAGATGACGCCTCGGGGTAAACTGGTGTTTCATTCACACATTTTCTTCCTAAAGCTCAGTATGATTCTTTCACTGGCTCATTGTAGAGATGGAGAATGTACATCTTTTGAAAAATTCACATTGAGGAATAAATATGAATTTTTTTAAACGAAATGTTTATACGTATGATGTTTTGCTTGCATGCTAATGAACTGGAAATAGGCGACCATTGAACCCCGAAATATGCCAAGGTAGTGCACATTCTTGTGCAGAAAAGTGTACGTGTGTGATTATGTTTATTAAGTAGCTTTAAGAATGTTTCAGTCATATCGTTATGATGTCAGCCGTGTGGCTGTTTATAGTGGTGTCACTGGGGCATCATGCCACAGACATGTAGCATCATGTCCCACCCAGTCACGTTATACTGACACCAGGCCGACCAATCCTAATACTAACCTCTTAATGATGTGTGCCTAGCGAGGCAGCTGTTAGCACCATTTTTGTAAGTATTTGGCCTGCCTAGGCCGATGTTCGAACCCACGACCTCCCGCTTACGAGGCGGAGGCTCCAACCACTAGGCCACCGGAGCGGTCGCACTGAAAAGTAATCCTTTTCATATCAAACAAATATAGAATAGATTATCCATGGTTCAGCTCTACAAATTCGTATGTACATACAAACAAAGATGTTACTATTTCACGTAAACTTAAGGACTTCCTGGAAGCCATGCCGAATCACATATCTCATGATAATACCCGACAGTGTATAAATCAATACTATTAATACGCTAGAACAGTCCAGTGATTATCCGCCACTCTGTAGGTGTCAGTGATGTCTAGGTCTCGACCGAGATATAGTTCCATTCTTTAATGTTGCAGAGCTTTACAAAATAAAGATAAAGAGGGAAGTGTTGGTTCAGTAATGTTATCAGTCGTCGAAAGAATTCACTCGCCAGATATTTGTTAGTTTCCATCTGTCTCATTAATGTAGAATTATTCTTAATGTTTTGCAAACTGTCTTAGTCTGATTCAATTTCACAAGAAAAACATGTTTCGTGAGTCTTCAAGTAATTGTGGTCAGTCTTTTAGAATCCTTTTAAATGTTCTAAAATTCATTTTATCATTGCCTCTGTAGCTTGAGTAATGACATCCTAAAATGTTCTAACAACCACGTCCTATACAGTTTATAGTAATAAGATACAGTTGAAAAAGAGAGATCAATTTAATCTTATATATTAACATGTGCTAAAGATACATCATCTAGATACGACATAACAAGACAAGAGAAACAATTTGAATCTGAAATATTTAGGTGTTACAATAACACGTCCTATAGATAGTATAGTAGGTATAACGGTACCAACTGCGCAAGTCAAGGTGGGCGTGGCTTAAGATGTAGGGAACATTGTATTTCGAAATAAACAACAAAACTAGATTTGATTGGTGCATTATATAAGAATTGTACTTTCTGTTAGGCTTTAAAAAAAAAGTTGTGCCTTCTGGCAACATGTGAGATTATGTTAACTTCAATCTAGATGATATTATGTATCTTTTATGATTTTTTAAAAATGTGGTACACGTGTCTGAAACTGTGTCTGTTGTGACTAGATAACTCTTATCCCTGTCTAGTTCCAGCAGAGTTATCTCTCTTAAATTTAATATAGTAAATGGTTTTATCCTTGTCAAATTGACAATATAATACTGCTCTATTGAAAAGTGTGTGACATGCACGCTAAAGTAGGATAGAAAATATATTTATTTCTCCAAACATTAGCATTAAGGTCTATGGAAAAACCATTGGTACCGTGATACCATATACCCTCTTATTTAAGGTATCCGACTCGAAGGGAATAAACTGAAACTTCATTGCAGCTATAATGTTCATCGGGTTTACCTTCCATTATGAGCAGACGATGTTAACGTTAAATGGGAATTTATGGTTAGAAACTTAGGTAAGACTGGAAATGCAACCAACTTCTAACAAAGTTGGACGACATGATGGTGAAACAGCCATCAAAACCTTCGGCGTTTTGACATTGACGGTCCGACAGCCGATTTCACAAATGATTGAACTGCCACTACGTCACCTTTAGGACCGTCAACAACCAAATAACGGCAAATCGAGAGACCCAAATGCGTATGGATTACAGAATATACGAAAATAACAGAATGATTTATATTGATGACTGAATGGTTTAAAATAAAAATGGAAGCAAACGTGAACAGCAGAGTTAATTCTTCGACATCAAAATGTAAAATATCAAATATTATTCACATAGACTCAATACGAAGCGGTACCACGGGATGTTAACTGAGACGTTGAACAGGAAAGGCATAATATGAACTTTAGGCTCTGATAATGTCTTTGTATGACATGTTACATGATTATTGTTCTTAGTAGTAGTTATAGTAGTAGTAGTAATGTAAAACGTGGATGTCATTTACTAACAGGGTGTTTATTGACCAGCTATTCCAATCATAAATTATCCTGACTTACCATCCAGACAACACCAAAGTAGGTAAAATCATCGAGAAACACTGCCCCATAGTCGAATCGTCGAATCGTCGGACGCACTAAAGTTAATACTCCCTTACAAGCCTGTTTTAACCTACGGGAGACCAGAAAACATCAAAGACATCCTAGTCAGGGCAAAGCTAACGCATATAACCAAATAAGACCACCCTAGTCAATCTGGCAACTATGGCGATAAAAGGAGCAAAACATGTCAACACATGATAGAGACCAGGACATTTTTACCACAGTGATTAGGGGAAAACTAAACATACATGGTCCAAACAAAACGTGCGATCTGCGAATATAATTTATCCCATCGCATGTAAGATCTGTTGCCTTCAGTATGGTGGAGAAAATGAAAAGCTACCCAAAAGGATCAACTTTCATACATCTGATTGGATGACAAAGAACCTGAACAGAAGCCCGTTCGCACAACAGTTCTACTACCCTGGCTCCACTTTCAGTCATATAACACGTGTTGCAATTGCTCACAACCTTGAGTTCCCAAACCTGGAAAGCAAAGGAATCTTACTGGATACGCCGCCTTAGAACATTGAAATCAAGCGGTTTAATCCTAGAAGACGAGAAAAAAACAGCCGTGCACAAATAAAATTATTGTTTGCAGCCGTTACATTTTCTTTGAAATAATTCTCTAAATGTGCTTAATAGCCTATAATGACTACCATAGCAATTAAATATCCGGGATATAATTTGCTCCAATTTTACATAAAATAACAGATGTCGTTATGGCTTATCAATTTCTAGGTCAATAAAAATATATTCAAGTTTCAGCAACAAGTTGAAATAAACTAGTTGAAACATAATAATAATACTAGCCATGTAATATTTTGCAACCATAACCGTAATTCTGGTTTAACTATATATATATATATATATATATATATATATATATATATATATATATATATATATATATATATATATATATATATATATATATAGAGAGAGAGAGAGAGAGAGAGAGAGAGAGAGAGAGAGAGATACACATATATCGCAAATAACAGCCCGCCCTGGCGTACTGGTTTGTCCATAAAAGGATTGTGTGTTGCAGGGTCTGTATTATTTGTGAGAGGATTGTCTTATTTTAGAATCTCAAACGAGAACATGTAAAATCTAACACAAGTGTATTGCTTCTACGACATTATTCCAACAAGTGCTAACTCCCCGTACAGGTTGAAAATCCTTGATCATGTATATCAAGGTAAGCAATACGCAAATATTCATAGATGATGTGAATACATATTCTATTTCGATAGTACTACATTTCACTCGTACAATAAACGGTATGGTACGTGTATGTTTAAAACATCTTAATATATATGGTTAGATTTATTTCCTTTTTCTTGCTGTATTGTATTACTATAAACAGCATATTAATAGTTTGCAAATACCATATTAGTCAATAATTTTAATTGTATCTCCCTTTTCCATTTATATCTTATTATTATGAACTCTATCGTATGTGCTTGCCTAGAACCTCTTGAACTATAATATTAAATGTATTTTCCTTTACCTACTGTATTTTATTACTACAAATTGTAGTGTAGGTGCTTCCTTAGAACATATCAATTTATAATATTAAAATTGTCTCGATTTTCTTGCTGTACCTTATTATTATAAGTTTAATATTAACTCCCTTATCCTAGTATTGTTTATTGCTATACACTGTATAGTACGTGTTTTATTAGAATTTATTAATCTATAAGTTTAATTTTATCTCCATTTTCCTACCCTATCTTATTACTATAAACGTATTTCCTAAAAACAGCTTAACATGTAAATTTAAATTTATCTCCCTTTTCGTACTGTATGTTATTACTATAAACTATATGGTACGTATTTCCTAAAAACATCTTAATATATAATATTACATTTATCTCCCTTTTTTACTGTATGTTATTGCTATAAACTGTATAGTACGTGTTTGCAGAGAACATCTTAATCTAACAGTTTAACGTTATCTCTCTGTATCTTAATACTATAAACTGTTTAGTACATGCAGGATTTCGGATTTACAACAGAAAACGTTTGATGGTGTTACACATATAATATTTAATGACGAACCACTTCAATGAGCAATTCATTATTATTAATATATGCGTGAATATGATTCAAATATTTGGTCAATAAATATAAAACGCGCGGACTTAATAATGAAAATACAAATAAATGACATTTCACAGTACAATTACGTTGGGCAGACTATTGTCACACTGGGAGACCGCTTCACCAGACATAGATTCGACATTAATCACAAAGAAAATAAAATCGGTGGCAAATCATTTTTAACAGTGCTGACCATTCCCTGAAAGACTGCGCCATCATACCTATTGAAGAGGTTGGAAAAAAAGAAGGAATTTCTAACAAAACGAGAAAACTATTGGATCAAAACATTAAAAACTCTAAACCCTTGGGGTCTCAATCAGCAAGAGGAAACTGATGAAGTCGTACCATTTGTGATAAAGTTTAATTCAAAAGCAGCCCGGGTGGCTAAATGGATTAGAAAGGGGTACGCTTCTATTCAAGACAAGTATCCTCGAGTCTTTCGCTACACACTTGTAACAGGATACCGGAGAAATAAAAACCTATGTGATATACTAATTAAGAATACAATAAAGAACGCAAGTAATTCTCCCTAGGCCAATGCTCTTAGGAATCTTAGTAATTCCTACATTATATTCCGTTTTGCCGTTACAATTACAAGGGGTGCGTGATTAACAGCGATTTCACAACGAAAAGATTGATTTTTTACTCAGATAGCAAAACAAATGTAGTATTTTACTCATATATAAAATGTTTTCACACAAAAATTGAAATTATGTATACAAAAAGGAAAGATATACAAATTAACGTGAATTGTTTCAGTTACATAAAGAAAAATTTCCAATATTGCCAGTTCCGTTATGTTATCGACCAGCTGATACACGGCGGCAAAATATTGATGTTGATATACCGGGACAGACCGAGAAACATAATTTAGTATTAAATGATATTATCACAGTTGATGTTGATGTTGTTGAAGATGCATTATGGTTGAACAAATCTCCGTGGACACTAGGATATGCAATGACGATTCACTCATCTCAGGGATTAACTATTTCTGATACAGTTGTTTGGATTATAGATGATTGTATCGAGTGGTCAAACTTAGTTTATCTCGCAGTGTCTCGAGTCAGAAGAATATCTCAGTAGCGCAGAATTGTCTTGGACGAGTCAGTGATTAGTGATGATATTGACAATGATATAATAAGAAAAAAATTAGCAGGTTATAAACAATCTGATAAAAAAAATAAACGCGATTTTGATCTCGACGTTGAATTTATTAGCACGTTGAAACAACAACAGAATAATCATTGTGCAAGTTGTAAACTGTGTGATGTGATGGAGATATTCAAATAATAATCCAAGACAATTTACCGTGGATAGAAAAGATAGCAGTAGCGGTCATACACGAAAAAATACCATGTTGACCTGTCTTGAGTGTAATCGACGTAGAGGTGCTAGTTAAGTGATCGCGGTGGTAATTGCGTATCCTCAGGAATTACTTGTAATTGTTCACGTGTAAATCCACGTTGAGGAGCAGTTGAATCTAATCTGTAGATTGCGGGTCTACCTGAGGATCTTGTCACGGTGGATATCTCATGTGTGGTAACACTCCAAATAGGATCAGTCGCTCTTTTATTACCAGCTTCGAGTTCACCGGGTTCATATAAATACCTTACAGTAACATTACCTAATACTGGCTGCGTTGAAAAATCACGTCGTTGTATTGGTATATTTTTTTTTTGTAATTGCATTAATAGGTTTCATGTTGGTCGTTCGAGTTACTTCATTATTTAACGCAGTTATCACACTTGGTAATCTTGCAACCCATTCACGAGATCTCTTGTCTTGAATAAATTCCATCGCGTACTGATATCCAAATAACCGCTCAGCAAGTGTTTGATTAAATCGTTCAACGATTGCCTGATCACGATGAATTGCAGTGTGTCCTCGTCGTATTTTGACATTATGTTACTTCATCAGCGATGATACTGGACCAAATAATTCTTTGCCAGGGTCAACCTGTTGCAGCTGTGGCCATTGTAGACCACCTTGTGATCCGGGTTCAGGTTGATAAATTCGTTTAAACGCATCAGCTACTCCAGCAGCTGTCTTTGCCAATAATGGTTCTGCTTCTTTATATTTACTTGCAACATCAACGACAGTTATCGTGTATTTGTACGTTTTTCTGCGTACAGTATCATGTGGTAAAAACAGAATATCAGCTTGATGAACTTCTTTAGGGACGCTGACATTGAAATACGCGTACTGAATTTGTTTCGGTGGTGGTAGATAAATTTGCCATATTGCCTGTTTAGATAACCATTTTTAGCAGTAACATGTGTGACTTTTGCTGCATCAGTGAGTTTACTAATTGCTGCGTTACCTTTCCAGTATCCTCTTGGGGAATAATAAATCGATTCCATTTATACATTACCAGCACATAGCGCTAATTTACCTTTCATCGCGGATCTTATTAACCAATTAGCTAATTTTTCTTTGATATTTTTATTTGTTATAGAATTTAACGCATGCATTAATTTCACATCTGCAATATGTCTGTCTTGTAGATCATTGCTTTTATACGCTACATCATGAACATGACACGTTTTATCAATAGCGTTTATTGGTTCCTCGCCTGGTTTTGGTTGATCCTGATTATCAAGTCTGATATCAAATCGAGTACCAGGACCACAATAATTATATCCAGGTAGATGTTTTTCTCCTTGGTATTTAGCCCACGGTGTTCCTGGGAACTTTGACATTAATTTAGCAATATCAGCACCATCTTTTTTAGGTAAAAAAGAAAACTTTTTTCTGTTACATACTGCACATCTTCCACCATATGCTATTCTCGGATTTTTTTTTTGTTGTTGTTGTAACCGTGGATAGATCATTAGTTGGGGTTTTAGTTCTACAGAATAAACAATATAGATTCATATGTTTATATAATATGGATATAACTGATTTCTCAGCGACTCGAAAACGAGAACCTGTCAAACATCATCCTGCTTTACTGAACTCGATTAGGATGATAATAATAGGACCATCTGGATCGGGTAAGACACAGTTGTTACTTAATCTGATAATGAGATGGCTAAAATGGGATAAGTTATAACCTTTATTGAAGTAGCACCATCAGTTGATGATCAACGATGTTATGATGTGCTTAAAAACTGTAATGAAAACGCAAGATTATTGGATAAAGATAACAATGTTATCGAGTTTATAACCGATATTGATGAAGCACCATCAGTAGATTCCATAGACGGATTTATTAATAATTTAGTTGTATACGATGATGTGATGCTGGACAAACAATCAAATCCAGCTAGAATATTTTCTCGAGGAAGGCATAAAAACACTGATGTGATATATGTAATACAACGGTATACACAAATACCAGAAGTGATCAGGGATAACTGTAATGTTTTAGTTGTGTTTAATGGTGTAGACACACATACGTTGCGCAATATTCAACAAACTTGGTGTAGCGAAGCCATGGATATAATTAAATTTAGAAATTTCTTTTCACGAGCGCAAGCTACTCCGTATGGATTTATAACGATACATTTACATGATCCGAGAACAACATATCGTGTGGGTCTCGATAAAATATTTGGATGCATAGCATCAGAGAGGGCGCGACCTCGCGTTAACGTAATTGCATAAAGCGCGTGCATAATAAACTAGAAAAAGTCACCAACGACAATAAAGTAATATTAATTAGAAATTCCATAGAGACTCTCTCAGTAAAGTTTCGACGCTTTTTTAAATTTTGTCGACACTTTATTTTTCGATCATTTGTAGGAAGGCTTATTTTCGACATTTGGACGTTTTTTGACCATTGGTCTGTTTGCCCTTCCTGCTGCTCGGTTAAAAAGCATGGCATGTTACGTCCGTGCATTGCTCCACTCCCATAAGACTGACTATACATATTGTCCCTACGCTTTCATTTTCATGGTACTCATTTTGACACTCCACCGTCCCTTGATGTTTGTTGGATGCTTGCAACATATCTTAAAACTCTGGGTGGAAATTGACTCCAAAGGAATCCTTGTGTATTTCCTAATCATGATTAGCAGGGAGAATCATTGCTAATTTCTTCTGCTCGAGAACCATTTGAAATGTATCTAGGTTTGAATGCTGCCTTTCATAGTTTGGTATTTACTGCACAATAATACAACTACATAGGAGCCTCGTTAATCCGGACTCGTTTATCAGGAAAACTCGCTAATCGGACATAATTCAACGGAAACGGTCGCTTGTGAGGCGCTGAACTTTTTTTTTTTTCTCATTAGGGCTAATCCCATTAAGGCGCATGAAAATCTCACTATAGCACATTCACAACAGGGCGCGGAGAAAAAAAAGTTCAACAAGACTGAATTGACATCACGTTTGATGTTATATATATATATATATATATATATATATATATATATATATATATATATATATATATATATATATATATGTGTGTGTGTGTGTGTGTGTGTGTGTGTGTGTGTACAAACATCATCCGAACATCTCGCGTCTACTTACAGCAATTCGTCACGAGCAGGAAATGTTCCGCCGTTACACGACTGCAAATCACTGCAGGACAAGAAGTGGTACGTCCAAGCAAGAAATATTTGGACATTGAAAAACGCATTCAGAGACTGAGGGTAATGTACAATGATGGGAGTATTGATGCTATTGAACTGATAAATGGCATTAATCATATTATGAATCAACGCATTTAAAATAAATATAAAGTTACAGTTGACAAATGTGTTTTTCATTGTTCGCGCTCTATTGATACTAGTTCTTCGCGCTCTAATGGGATGCGCCCTGATAAGATTACCTCTAGTAGGACAAAAATATTTGTTGCGCTCTAGGGTGATATGTATGCTCTAATAGTTTTCGCTCTAATGAGACTTTACCTACTCTGTAGATGATTTAGACTAAACTTGAATTTCCACTCGTAACTAAGCGATTGAGCCACAGCGCCTTGTCTAACGACCCAACCCGCACCGTAGCTATCGAAGACAGACCCAAGGTATAATTCAAATACGCACGATTACAAGCGGAATAGAGCAGTTATAGGTCCACACATATCAATCGAAATGAGAAAAACGAATTACATTTGCCAATTAAATTGTGTGTGCTTGTATTTATTTGTTTGTAAATGTTTTCCCTATGTCTATGTCTACAAGTAAAACCTTATCCGGTTGTCGCTCCTTTGTTGACAGTGTATATGCAAGGGTATAGTAGTGTGTCTGTAAAAAGCTCATCTGCATATATGTGATAGTATATTTACCTGTGTGTGTGTGTGTGTGTGTGTGTGTGTGTGTGTGTGTAATTCCATCATCACGAGATGAGCATGACAAGGATTGTTTTGAAACGTAAATATCATAAGCATAACCTTGTTAACATTGTGCACATTACGTCTTGTATTTCTACAGATGTAACATCCTTCCCTGACGGCATCCATGAGCTGAAGAAAGGGACTCTGACATTCTGGACTCTATGAGTTTATGATTGGAATGTCGCGTCAAAATGTATAGCCATCACTTATTATTCAGTGCCCGCAGAGTATTTCTCTTTTTGTCAAATGAGAATGCTACACCTCTGCCATCTTACATTATATAGGCATCACTACCATGTGTTGAAGGTCAGTGGTTTGCGTTGATCTAGGTACAAACGTACCCTTTAAACTGATACACAAAATTATTTCAAAAACCAATATTTTGAAAAAGACGAATTGATCAATGATACTATATGTACTTATAATTATGCATTTAATGTAGCATTTTGACAATCATTTATTGGATAAATTAGGAAGTATATCCCAAATATCTTGATTTCCATAGGTGGCGTCTTTCTTCAAGGTAACGCGGTATGTGATATAATTAGTTTATTCCTTCTAACTGAAAAATATCCAAAGTACAGATCATCATTAGATCTGATAAGCTACAAAAGAATTGTTTGATATTGCAAACAAACATAAGAAAAATAAAGTTGTTTCATAAAATGATTTCCTTCGAGAATAGTCAAGCCATTTTAAAATTTAACAGCATCTAGAACACTACAACTAAAGATACAATTTGAGAGTGATCAGTTATTGATCACTTCTCGGTTTGCGTAACGAATATTTATTATTACGTCTTAAGAGAGAAAGAGAGAGAGAGAGAAGAAAAAAAGACCTTTCATGCAATATTCATTTTCATGTATATAGTTATATGTATTACAGTATCATAACATATATTTTCGTACATGTTACTATTCTTCCAGGATATATATGTAATGAAATAAGTTTGATTCACAAAATCATATGATGCAAACAAAATAATAAGCATGTTTCATATTAACGTATGATACAAACAAAAAATAAACAGGTTTCGCACACAATTATGCCTCAGAGACCTAAGCACGATTCATACAATCATACGTTCTTGTAAATGCAACAGGGATATACGACCTATAATTAGAGTACTGAATTCATACAACTATTCTTTGTATTTCTCATGAAACAGTGTTATATGGACTATAATTAGAGTACTAATTCATTTAACTATTCTTAGTATTTCTCATGAAACAGTGTTATAAGGCCTATAATTAGAGTACTAATTTATATAACTATTCTTTGTATTTCTCATGAAACAGTGTTATACGGTGTTACACGTGGGGAGTGAATGTCCCTCCGTATTTGGTTTTCGTTATCTAGGGGTTGACCGCCCTCGATGTTATTGCCTGGTTCGAGTAAATAGAAATATAAGTGGTGAAACTTATAGGTGGAATAGATAGAGATTTGAGCAGGTATATAGAACAAACCAACACGAGCCCCCGTACATGTAAACAAACAATTTAATCAATTACATACAAACACTGTGAAAATTCATTACATCAGGAATGTACTCTGCTTTTAGAAATTCAACTTTCACCGAAATGCAAAGAAAACGCAAATAGATTTAAATAAAATAGCCGATCTGTTTACTGACAGATTTAGTTCATCATCGGATCGAGTGAACAGTCGAAGTCAACGTCTTGTACGATTTCATAACCTGCTCGTCCTCAGTCTGTTTTTGCTTCCTCTGTCACTGTTCAGACCCTTGGATCTCAGGATGATACGTTCTACCATCCGTCTCAGGATATTCTCAGAATACTTCTTCAGAAATTAATACGTCGCAAGATTGCGTCACAGGATTATACGTCTCACTGCACTCTTCTCTATGTTTCTCCGTATAGGTCTCAGAATAACATCCCTCATTCGTCCCATACGTCTCTGGAGCTATTTTCTCCCTTTTAAATAAATATAAATAGAGACAACCTAAATTTCCCGTTATTTATAAAACGGTTAATTCTTCATTATTCTCCCTCGTTATCAGATTTCACTATCAGTGCTAAACAGGCGCTAAGGCTATCAATCGACTCCACATGTCCTATAATGACCCTAGTTAGTCAAATGGCTAATTCGTCACGCCTTGACCTTACACATTACCACATACGCGAGGCCTGGGGTTCTGAGCCAGCCTCAATTTTTACACAGCGAATAAATAGGATACATCACATCAATCAATTACTAGATCATTTCCGTCAATACACACTTATTCTTAATCATACGTGAAATCTTCTAAATTCGGCGAATTCACACGGATTCTTGTAATCATATTAACTAATATAATGTATTAAATTCTTAGTACATAATTCTTATGCAAACAAGACGACAAATTCAAACAATTCGTCAAACTTATCTAAAGCAAATTATTCCACGAATGTAGAAAAAAGATGCATGCAGATACAATTAAATAACTTCAGCAAAGAATTATGAATGGCATCAACAAATTACATGGAATTGTCACACTACCTTTGCTTTCAACGTTCCTCCCTCTAATCGGTAAATTAATTCGTCGGTTCCTTTCGACAATCGTCCACTTTTTGGACAACAGTTTTACAGAAATTTCTTGCAAATTCCCGGAGTCGTAACCTTTGGGTCCCCTCTTGTAGGAAAAGCTTAGACTGATTAAAAATCGATGCGGGCGATATTAAAACCTATGAAATTTTGTGTTGGAACACGCCCTCTCATTTAACGTACCAATCAGAATCAAACATCTCTGCCGCCTTTTTCCAGAGGCGCCAAAGTCAGGGTCAACTTGACCTGGTAGTTTGAGTAACAGAGTTTCTGCGTTCTCTCAATTGTGACAACTTTACCATGAAAATGAAGTTTTCCTTGTCCTAAATTGTCCGCTGGCTGCTGTATAAACAAATGTTTAATTAGGAACAGAATTCTCCCTCTAAAGGACATTACCGTACACGGTAGTGTGGCGATATGATACGCGCTTGTCTCAATAAATCTAATTGATGGTTGTCTGGTCTCATCTAATGTATTCTTGTTAGATCGACATAAAATTTGCCACTTCACATACGGCCTATAATTAGAGTACTAATTTATATAACTATTCTTTGTATTTCTCATGAAACATTGTTATACGGCCTATAATTAGAGTACTGAATTCATATAACCATTCTTTATATTTCTCATGAAACAGTGTTATACGGCCTATAATTAGAGTACTGAGTAGTGAATGGGGCCACACTACGGACAATGGGAATTAGCATTACAGGGACCCCTGGGCCACTCTACGGACAATAGAAATTTAACATGGCGAAAAATCGTGGGCCACTCTACGGACAAGGGGAATTTAACATGGCAATAAATCGTGGGCCACTCTACGGACAAGGGGAATTTAACATGGGGAATAGAGTTTGGGCTTGTTTAGGGACAAAGGGAATGGAACATGGGATTTTTTTTTTTTTAAAAAAAATTTTTAAAAAAAGGGGTAGGCAATGGAAAGGCTATCTCTTTTCGAGATATATGGCTGGCCCTGAAAAGGGCCTTTGGGTTTTCTTCTGCTTCTAATTTCTTCTTTTCCTCCACCAACTTCTTATTTTATCTCCAACACTCTTTCTCTTCTTCTTTTTCTCCTCCTCTTCTTTCTTCTCTTCCTCCTCCTCTTCTTTCTTCCTCTTCTCATTTTCCTCTTCTTTTTCAATTTTTTCGTTCCATGTTCTTATTCTTATCTTTTCCTCTTCGTCCTCCTTCTCCTCCTTTATTTCCTTCATCACACCACTAATCGTGTCCTTTGCTTTTCTTAAATTGTTAATTTCCATCTTTACACGATGGGGACTATAGGAATAATGGTCTTCAACCAGTCTTATTAGCATCTGTTCCATTATTCCTAAGTTGCCTAAAACGTCTTGCAAGGTTTGTATTTTGTCCATTTGGTTTGACGCCATCTTCTTTTTATTCTTTGCAGAATGGTTTGAACAACGAATACTGTGGGTTCTTATACGAAAAGCGCGTACGTGAAGAAAAACATCCCCCTAAAACATAAAATGGATCTTACCTAGATCATGACCAAACAACGCGCGGACGTGAAGGAAAACATCCCCTACTTTCTCATTTCATATAATATAACCCTAACTATACTCTCTACATACGCTAACAATTAATAAATAAATCCAAAATCTACTATTCACACAAACTTACTTCAGCATTTACAAACACAAACTCACAAACACATACACTTCCACTATTAATAAAGAGTTAGTGTTTATATTCACACTACTCTACCTACACATTGGCAAATGGATCGTTATTTCTTTTCTAGAGTATTGGGTAGCCCTGAAAAGGGCTGTTTTGTTTGGAACTTCATGGACACCTGGTTAATGGTGGCACCTTCCAGGCCTGGCGCCACATACACATCTTATCCCCCAGTTACTTTTTACCTTTTGGGGGGAGAGAGCAGAGGCAGGATATGTCGCTTCAGAATCCCAATTTTCACTCTCTGGGATTCTGAAATTTTTTCTTCTCTCCTTTTCCTCCTCCTCTTCTTTATATCTTCTCTCCTCCTCTTCTTTTTTTCTTCTTTCCTCCTCTCTTATCCTTCCCTCCTCGACAATGGCTTCAGCGGCCAGTTCATTTAACATGCGCCTGGCATATTCCAGATGCACATGAAGTTCCAACAGTTTCTCCAGTCTCGTGTTCATTTTTGATGTTGATCAATCAACAAGGGTAGCTGGACTGCCGAACGAGTTTCAATTTATACTGAAAGCGCGGACGTGAAGGAAAACATCCCCTAAAAACGTAAAATTGATCTTACCTAGATCATGACCAAAAAACAACAACGCGCGGACCTAAAAGAAACACTCACTCACTTTTTTATGCTACCCATCACTATTATAAAATTTTTAATGAATCACTTCAATAGACTATCCACATACGCAAAGCAATCCAATCTAACCCCAAATTTACACCTCAAACAGCCCCCCCCCCCAAAAAAAAAAAACAAACATCATTTTAATCTACTATCCATACCAACTTACTTAACCACTTACTAACACAATCACACAATCACACAAACACATACACTTCCACTATTAATAAAGAGTTAGTGTTTATTTTCACACTACTCTACCTACACACATTGGCAAATCGATCGTTATTTCTTTTCTAGAGTATTGGGTAGCCCTGAAAAGGGCTGTTTTTTTTTTGTTTTTGCTATGGCATTCTTTTTTAGTTTCTAAGAATGCGATGTCCTCTGAGGATAGACTTTCTGGCGATAGGTCTGCTTCTTCGGAAAGAGAAGAAGAACTCTTTGGTGTCGATACGACAATCGACAAAGCCTCTGTCAGCTTCAGGTTGCTGCTGCTGCTGCTGTTGCTGCTGCTGTTGCTGCTGTCTCTGAAGTCTGTACTTCTCTGTCCATTCTTCTTTCTCCCTGTTCATTTCTTCTCTGAAGAGCTCTTCTATCAGGTCTTCAGTGATTTTTAACATTCTCACATTCTCTATTTCTTCTGGTTTCGGTATCAGACTGTGTCTGACCCTATGCAGATTCACGTAGGCTTCGTTGAGCTTAGCTAGTTTGGAGCACATCTTCTTAGGAGGATGAGTCGACAATGGATGGCTAGACTGGGAACAACCCGGTTCTTAAAGTTAAAGCGCGGACGTGAAGGAAAACATCCCCCACACGGTTTTCGAGCCGCAACGTTCATGAGAGGGATAGCAAGAAATGAAAGAGCATCAATCCAACATTCTTCTAGCTAAACAAAAGACCAAGGCATTTTTTTTCTAAACACAACATTTTTTATTAAAAAATCACTTAACACTAAACAACAACATTTTTAACAATAATCCAACACTATAACATCAAACAATTTTTTTCAAATCACAAACATTTTTTTTCTCAATGGACAATCTACTTTAAACAGGGCTGACAACGTTGTGAATGAAATTGTGATTTCCACTGTTGGAAATCATTAGGCCATTGATGGACACTACGTTTCCTAGCTTGAGACAAAAGATAAGCATAATGGTCACAAAACCATCGATCTACTTTCACATCGTTTCTAGCAGAAGAACGAGGATCAAAATGAGTCACTAAATGTTCTAAGGAATAGCCCAGGCTGCGATGATGCAGAAAATACACACAGTACTGTCTACACACCAAGGAATCTGTGCCTTGTAATTTCACATTATTGAATCGGGTGGTCTGAGCATTTCTTCTCATAAAGTCGATGATATCGTCTTCCAAAGGGGGCAATCCGTACGAATCGAAATATTCCACACATCCTTCTTGAGGAAAGTAAACGGCTACCCAGTGGGTTCCTGGGAGATGACTGTCGTCCGTGTTGATCACGTAAGCTTGATGGTCTTTAGGTTTGCGATGAGGGAGTTCATCTTTAGCACAGACGACGGGATTCCAAGAAGCCGTATACGAACTGTGGTTCAAAAGGTAATAAAGTTCCCAGGTATCCATTGTTTTGTGTTTGTTTTTCTTCTTCACAGGTAATAATACATCGTCAATTCGATCCTGACTTTTTGCTTGAAAATGTCTGACGAATAAACGGTTATTCGTTCTGTTTCCTCACTCTGATTCAGGAGAGCTTCGATACGATGGATCTCTTGAGTGGTTAATGGTGGACAAGAATGTTCACGCAAGTCTTTATACCACTGGTGCAACACGTCTTTGTTCGAGATGAGGCTCCAAGCTTCGTCCAGATACTCGTCCAATTTTTCTTCCTGACTCAACATCAGGCATTTATCGTGTTGAATTTGACTGGGATGATCGTTTTGACATCCATAACAATTTTTCTTGATCAATTCCGTCATTTTGTCGACCAAGTGTTTGGAAAAACAGCAGACTAAATGGGCTTCTTGTTCTGGCCATCTCGACTTCATCATGATATCTTTTTCGTCTTTGTCTTGAGATTCTTCTCCTTCCACGGTCTCCTTACATTCCATCTCCAAAGTTTCTCCACTAGGTAAAGAGGGATAACAGTCTTCCATGGCTTTCTAATAATCTAGAATGACTTCTCTCAAACTGTTGATTTCTATGGTATTATCGAATTCTGCATACAGGATGACGTTCACTGTCGCTGGTAGTTTATCTGCAAACTGAAGTTCCACACGAATCTGGCCAGATTTTATAGGGTGGAAATGTCCCTCGTCGCTGCCTTGGTCTGGAGTGAAATCGAAAGCCCACAAAGCATAGCCTCCGTCATAATCGTCGTACTCAATGCCGTGACTGGTGTTGGTTCCTAACTGGCCGGTGGCTTCGTACAGGGACAAGTACGATCTCAAGTAATTTTTGTTGGCAAAGTCAGGTTCGAAAGGTCGGGTACACAAGGTCTTGCCATCGCGACTGACTTCGATTTTCTTTACGTTGAAGTGTTGAAAGTTGAAAGGATTTTCTTTGATGGCTCCGTTGAAGGCTGAATTCGAGACCATACCAAGGATCAAACGTTTGGGTAACTGTCCTTGGAACAGATGATCTTCGGTTATGGATTGCAGTCCAGAAGAAATGGTGAACGTTTTCACTTCCACACGTTGTATGGGATACTTGGCGGTCGTTCTGCTCAACGTCTGACTGATGTCGTTTCCCACTTTAGGTAACACTTCTACGCGTCGTACGTAGAGTTTGGCTTCTTGGATTATGCTTTTAGGAGCCTTAGCAAGATCAGCAGCCTGCAAATGGAAAGTGGCACTGCTGCGATTCAGTCTCAAGCGGACATTGACTCCGTTCAGCAAATATTTTTCTTGCAACCACATGTCCAAATGCAAACGATCCATCAGTTCTAAACTCTTTTTACCTATGATTTTGTTTTCTCTTGCCTCAAAGCCTAAATTGCTTGTATCTATTGTGTCGAACTTGTCCGCTGTGTCAGGTTCCCACAGCACACAGGCATTGAGATGACTATCCTTCGCATCTGTTCCGTACGTCAAGAGATTTTCCAGGTAGGCACGGTAAGGGTAAGTATCCATGCTGCTGCTGACCAGTTTGTTATTCAAGTACAAATCCACTGAGCTGAACAAGGAATGCATGAAATTGTTGACGGGAGCTATATCGTCATCGTCTTCTACTCCTTTATCATCTTTTTTTAGAACTTGGACTTTCAAGTACAAGTAACTGCTATTCAGATCGATGTAATCTTCGGGCTGTCCCTTGATTTCAAACTCGATGGGATCGGAATCGGTCAATGAGGAGACGGGATGAAATTCCACCCATTGGGATTCTTGCATGGTCATCATGGTGGGGGGCATGGCAAACAGATCCAGTTCTGTCTTGGAACAAGCGCAAGACTCTCGGTGCATCATTTTGTTCTGTGTTTCAATAATCGAAAACGTCTAAGTCTCGAACGGTTCTTCTTTTCTTGGCCTTTCTCGCTTGAAGTCTGGTGAAAGGGTGTTTTCTTCTTCGTCGTCTCTTTCTGCCTTGTCCTTGCTGAATGCTTGACTCGGTAGCGTGCAGGGCATTTATAGGTGTCTCTCGTCGGCCCAAAATGTCTTTGCCCGTTTGCAGCAAGACATTTTTGCCAGCCCTCATGAAGGCTTCTTTAGGGTTTTGTTTCTCGATGATGACATTTTGGAGAAATTCTTTGCCTTGCGTCAGTGCCGCATCTTTCAAGGCGTGCAATCCTCGTGTCACCATCGGTTTTAACACCGGGGCCACCGAACGAAAGGCCGATTTTAACATGTCTCCTAAACCGTGTCCTCGCTGTCGAGCCACCCCTTGGTACACTGGATACATGACTTGCTTACGAGTCGTGAGAGAACCGTTTTCGAAAATGGAGTTTCACCGTGACTTTTCCTTTGGTGAATGGAATATTTTGTCCCAAATCTCCTTTTATAGTAATGTTGACCGTGTCCAAATACGACTTGCTGACCGGCAAATAGTGAGGATGGACAAATTCGCGGTGGACGTGGTAAGTGTTTCCACCTTCCTCGTCAGCGTTTGTGGCAGAATCCACTTTGAAAGGAATGACACGCAGTAACGGCACGGAGGTGTGTCCCACCACGTTGTACTCCACCACATCGGAATACACAAAGATCAAATTCAGTCCTTGGTTCAGTTCTACCGGGCTATTAAAATACTGGCCAAAAGTCACGTTTTCGTAAATGATGGGTAATTCGGGTTTTTGTTTTTGTTCTAAGCTCTTCCTCATCTCCGTGTTACCGCCCAACATGTCAAACAATTCAGGACAAAATTTAATGGACACGATTTTACTTCGCTCAGATTTCATCAAGAAGCGACGAGCTACTTTGTGGTACTCCAGGGTGACACTTTTGTTCTTGACAATGTCAAAAGCTTTCCCAAACACGCCATTAAACCTGGAGGCTATGGCGCTGACCAAATGATGACCACTGAAATAATAGCCTGGGGAAATGAAGAAGTGGTAGGTCCACGTTTTAGTTTTCTCATCATAGGTTTTATTGTCATATTTGACATTCTTATCCAAGTACTCTTGCAATGGCTCGTCATGAACTTCCACATCGAATTTATTTTGCTGGGCAATGACATTGTGGACTTGGGTCGGGTGAATCATTTCCACTAAAGCCACTTCCCAATGGGCTTCGTGATCTAAGGGGATGGCTTGAGGTAATTTGGCCGTGTAACAGCACAACGTGTTGTTGGGAAACACCTCCATGGAACTGTCACTGGGTAAGGTTAAGTAAAATTGGTTTTGGTGACTCATAATTCCAGAGTTCTGTGGCTGTCCGAGGGGATATTACTGGACGTCAGAGGCGTGTCTCCGCCCAAAATGGGGTTCTGGTTGTGGTTGTTGTTGGAGTGGTGACTGCCACTGGCACTGGACACAACGTTCCCGTTCGAGGAGAATTTCAGGGAGGGATTGGGAAGCAGGTAACCGATGCAACTGTTCAATAAAATGGTCCACAATTGTTTGTCTCCTTGTTGCAAACTCAAATTGGGGATGGCTGCCCCGATGACACAATACACCACGAAGATTTGGCAGAAAAAGACGATTTGCGTTTTAGGCACACGTTCTCCACACCACACCCACAAGGGTTGTTTTTGTAAATCTTGCACAGAAGAACTAGGGGAAGAAGGACTGGTCGACGTAGCTGCGTCTGATGTGTGAAAGGGCATGATGGTCACTTCATCTTTTTATAGTCGATGACTTGCGAAGCGTCGATCCAAGAATCGAAACTGGGTGGATATCCTTTCCAAGGTACTTTGACTTCTTTGACACGTCGTTTGCCCACTTTACGGGTTCTGCGTTCGAGAATGCTTTCGATGTCGTACACGTCGTCTTCTTTTTTGGTCACACGTTGTAACTCGGGCAAATAAAACGTTCCTTTGAGTACTTCTCCGTTCATGTCTTCCAATTTATAGACGGCAGGATGACGGCCATGTACTCGTCCAGTGACGCGAAACAATTCGGTCGTCCAGTTAGGTAAGTAACCTTTGTCGAAAGTGCGTTTGGTTTTGCCAATGCGCACACAATCTCCTACGGTCAACTCTCCACTTTTCTTGGGGACAGCCCTCGTCGGGGACGTACCAAACAGGCGCTCGAACACCAGCACTTCGTTGTCGGGAGTCACGTCTTGCGGGGCACGTCCGATGCTTCGATGGTAAGATTGGTTGTACGCTTGCACCAGGTGTGGTAAGATGTCGATGTACTTCAGAGTGTGGTGATGCGTAAAATATTTCCACATGCGTTCTTTCAAAGTGCGTTGAAAACGTTCCACGATGCTGGCTTTGGTTTCGGGATTCTCCGTGGTAAAAAAATGAATGTCACGTTTCTTTAATTCTTTTTGGAAAGCTTGGTTCAGAAATTCGGTGCCTTTGTCCGTTTGCCATCGAAGAGGGTGACGACCGCTTTGTTTCAACACCCGTTGCAGGGCTCGCACTAACTCGCTGCTCGATTTGGAAGTCAAGGGCACGACCCAGGCAAATTTGGAAAAGACGTCGATGACACAAAACAAATATTTGTAGCCACGATTGTAGCTGGCCAAATGAGAGACATCGGCTAAATCGGCTTGCCATTGATGATCGATGCCTTCCACTCGGGTGCGACTTCTGGCAAACTTGCGTCGAATGGGTTTGTGTAAAGTGTAGGTAGCTTGTTCTTGTAACCATCGTTGCACTTGAGGTAAACGGAGACTTTTCAGTCGAGTTTTGGCAGCACGATACAATTTTTCAACTCCTGCGTAACCTGCAGGATGCGAGGGATCGTAGTAAATGCTAGCTAAGACTTTTTCCATTTTTTGTGTTGATTGGTGTCTTAATAAGGCACCCACTCTTGGAAGAGGCTACTCTTTTTCTCTTGGGGTATTTTCTTGGATTGCAAGGCTTTGCGTGTGCGGCCAGCAATAGGTGTCGAAGAGGAGAAGGATGTCTGAGCGGGGGATATCGGTTCTTGTTTCACTTCTGTCTTCACTTCTGTCTTCACTTTCTTTTTCTCTTGTGAGGAAGAAGGGGTGGCCATCATCTTTTTAATCCATCCAATTCTGGAGGTAGGTGGTGTTGTTAACTTGCGTACTTTTTCTGGTGGAGTTTGAAACCCTTCCTCTTCTTCTCCTTTTTCTGTCTTGGTCACGGGTACTGGTGGTACTGGTACTGGTACTGGTACTGGTACTGGTGATGGTGCTGGACTTTTCATCAAGGTCTTAAAATCTTTCAGAGTGGGTAGAGCTGTTTCGTCTAAAGCTTTCTGGTGAAAGAGTTGCAGTCGTTGCAAGAGTTGACCGTACTTTTGCGATTTTTCTGTTTCGGACAAATCTTGGCGATCCAGCAAGGATTGCAGTTCGTGTTGTAACTGGGACATCTCGCTCAAATTGGGATTGGGAGGTAAATGCGGGGTGCGTTGTTCTTGCCACCGATGGTATTCCATCCATCGTTTGTAAGGCACTAAAGCTAGTTTTCGTCCTTCCATGGGGTTGTCAGGGGTGAATTCTGAGATCTTGGGACTTCCGAAGGCCTTTTTATCTTGCTAACACCAGTCCTCCCAACATGGTTCCCAAGACTCCTTTCAGTATGGGGCCTAACAAGAGAGGTAAAATGCCTCCACGTTGGACCAACATCTTCTTTTTCTGACGAATGGGAACTTTCTTTTGAACCATTTTCCGAAGAACGTGACGATGTTTGCCTAAGCATTGTTTCTGGTGTTTGGACAAAGGGATCGTGCCTTTCAAAACGTTCAAACAACATTCGCACACGGTATCGATGACCTCTTTGGAGGCCGTTTGAATGAGTTTTTTTCGTAGGGGTGGAGAAGCTTTGGACAGGACAGATAACAGGTCCCCATGTTTGGCTAAACGTGGTGGTAGTCCTTTCCTTTTCTTTCCTTGGGGTTTTCTGGAGGGTGACATCTTTGAGTCTTTAGGAGCACCAAAAAACACTGATACACCGACTTGGTCACAGGCCTTTTTTATACTGGAACGCGTCGCCACTGATTGTCTTTACGTTTTATCAGTTTGAGGACAGGCATGACACGTCGTGCAGGGGTACGCAACGGACTAAATCGAGCCAGTTCTTGCTTGGACAAATCCAGTAAACTTTGTAACATGCCCGATCTTTCTTGAACTTTGATTTTGGGAAAAGGTACTTTGTGAGCAGCAGCCACTGCCGCTAAATTGGAAGGTCCTGCCACTGGGGAAGTTCTTTTGGGGGTCATCAACGGAGAAGTTCTTGGTGTAATCAACGTCTCCAAGTACTCTTCAGTTCCTGGTGACATCAACGGAGAAGTGGACAAACGTGAGGCTGCCGGAGACGCTGTGGCAGGTCGTGGCTTGCGAGTGTAAGGTTGCGTCCTGGCCGAAGTGCCTCTCTTGCGACTAGTTTTCTTCTGTGGACTTTTCTTTTTCTGAGGACTTTTTCTCTGTTTCTTTTTCTGGGGGCTTCTTTTCTTTTTCCGGGGTGATCGTGGTGGTGTCTGGTAAGAGGAGGGTCCTGCCACTGGAGAAGTTCTTCTTGGGGACTTGGTCTTTTTCTTTTTCTTCTTGGGGCTTCGTTGGACTTTTGTCTTAGGGATAACTTTGGGGGCATTAGGATCCCATCTTAAGAGTGAGCGAATGATGACCCCTCCTAGAGTACCGCTCCCTCCAGGTTTCAAAATGATTTGTTTTTTGGTTTGAGTGTCGATGCGGGGATCGGCCAGTTGGACCAGAGCGACTTTGTTTCGATCGAAAAAGCGTTGGGTTTGATGAGGAATCTGAATGATTCCTTGGAGTAATTGACGTGCCGTCACCGTGAACCATCGTAAGACTTCTTTGAGACTAGCTTCTAAGACACGGACTCGTGTTTGTGGATCTTTTTCTCGACTGATGCCATACAAGGCACGAATCAATTTGACGGGAAGATGCGACTGAAGGGACGTCATGTTCACACTGTGTGAGGCAAACGGGAAAGGGTCTGAGGTTTTTATAGATTTTTTTCATGGGGAGTGAAATGAAGTCGAGGACGGAGACGTGTACAGGACAGGCCCTCCGTCTTGGCACCAGTGGTGAAACAAGTGGGTACGAAATCGCAAATCCTCGGGGGTCGTAAGTTTCAAATCGACGAGTAAATAGGCGTGTGGCGTTTGAGTGGCATCGTCGTACGCCTGAGTCAGCCAAGGCGTTCCTAACTGTTTGGCTAAGACTTGCACTTGCGATTTATCTCGAGGGCTTTTAAACAAGACCACGTAATGCGCATTGAGACTGATGGTGCGATGGGCTTTACTTTGTTGAAACAAATTTTGGGTGATGTAAACGACACTGGCATTACGGTGATGCCCTTTGCGCGTGAACCACAGTTTAATTTCTTCTTCGTCTTCTCCTAACATGTCGTCGAAAATGACCAAATGGGTTAGACGGGAGTCAGAGACGATGCCGTCGTCTTCTTTAGGAATGCCTTCCACGAACACGATGGAATCGCCTTGACTTTCTCGCAAGAGGCTGTACGCCGATTGCCACTCTTTGTAACACCACACGATCCGTTGAGGGGGTCGATCGATCAAATGATGTTTATGTTCGATCAAACGTTTGACGAATTCGGTTTTGCCAGAACCGCTAGGTCCAGCAATGAGCACGTTAAAGGGATGGCGAAGATACAAAGCCTCCCAACTGGCACGATCTAAGTGTTCGTCGATGACTTTGACAGTAGAGGAAGAGGGAGCAGAGACAGCAGAGGTAGCCATGGTGTGAGAAATGTCACTTGTGACACGAAAAAACAAACAAGACAAGAGTTTATATACTTTTTCAGAACACGTTTATTGAATGTTTTTTTTCAAACATGAATACGAAAGACAAAAATACATAAAAGCCAAAGGCTTAAGTACAAGGATAAAAGGCACATGATAACGATGAATGTGGAATAAACACAAGTGTCTGTACAACAACCACATGTTTTGGGTAATGTTCTAACCAGTTCAACAGAGGGTAAGGTCACACAAGTGTCCTCCCGAAAGGGTCTTTCAGGCCTGTCCACGACAGTCCTGTCTTGGGTGACGGGTTCTTCTGGCACCGTCACTAACACGGGTTGAAAAGTAACTTTTTTCCTTGAACAACTCTCGTGCATACTGGGCCACTTCTTGGGTCCAAGCCTCAAAATCCCATTCTTTCCAGGCACGGACATCTGTCCAATGGGGATGTAAGTCACAAGCTACACACACATCGTCATACACGTCTTGGGTAGCTAAAAGTTGACGAATCTTTTTTTACCGTAGAGGTCGAGAAGTATCCAGATGAAAACGCAAGGCTTTGAGCAAAAGGAGTTTTTCGTGACCATTTAAGGCCATGGAGGTGGTAAGTACTGATCGTAAAGAGTCCACAAAGAATCGGCTGGTAAACGAAATCCCAGAAAACAAGTCACTAAGACACACACCACTTGTCGTCCCAAATTGAATGGATACAGTTCTTGTAATAATTGATGGTAATGATCCACAGTTTGAATATGGTCATTGAGTTCCTTCCACGGAATCTGTTGTATGACATACGACATAAGTCGTGGCATAGCAGCCTGTTTTTATAGTCTCTTTGTTTCGAAAAGAATACACGTACTTTCTAGCCAGTGATCTTCGTTCTCCAGTTGGGAATGTAAATCTTGCATACTGTAACCGAAACGTCAGAGTTCGATTAGAAGTTTCCTCTTCCGCTAAGTAGATTCCACGTAAAATATGTTGGTAATCCTTTACCTCGTCTTCCTCAATGGGTTGCTCTAGGTGAATCTCGAAGTAACCAAAATGATCAACACGTGAATCATCGGGGGCCTGGAAGTATTGAACAAGGTCTGACCACTGAAACAATTTCTGACGAATCAGTTCTCTTATACCATTCAGGTACCAGTGGTTAAAAATCTGGTGACGTAACGGATGCAATTGTTCTTTACGTTTCACTTGTATTTTCACCAGCTCTCGGTAAATGCGTTCTCTCAACTCCACAGGCAAGCCCAAAATGTACTCTTGTAAAGTATCCATAAGTATATACACTGTTTTTGGAATCGTTGGGTGGTAGCCAATAGCCTCGTTTAACTTTGTGCCTAATGTAATATCCACTGATAATCAGTCTTCTTGTACTTTGGAACAGAGCATAATTTAAAAACGGATGAATCACTTTGAGTTTACGTTTCACTTGCATTTTGACCAGCTCTCGGTAAATGCGTTCTCTCAACTCCACAGGCAAAGCACGAATGTTCTCTTGTAAAGTATCCATGAATAGGTCATACTAAATCCTCTTTGGTCTGACACAAGAAATGTACTCTTTGCACAAACATGGTTTCACTTCAGTGTCGAATTTAAATCGTTGAGTCACTAATCTACACATTACAATTCGTTCAGAAGTTTCCTCTTTCACCAAGTTGACATTGTGTGAAAGATGTTGGTAATTCGTTAACTCTTCCTCTGGAATTCGATGCAGTACGTTTACAATGATGTAACTACAATCGTCCATACCAAACCAATCCTTTTTAAAACTAGAGGATCGTTGATCAATGTCTGTCCAATGGAACACTTTCAATTGAATCAGTCCTTGTATAGCCTTCAGGTACCAGTGGTTCAAACACCGGTGACGTATCGGATGCAATTGTTCTTTACGTTTTACTTGTATTTTGACCAGTTCTCGATAAATGCGTTCTCTCAACTCCACAGGCAAAGCACGAATGTTCTCTTGTAAAGTATCCATGAACAGATTATTATGGTAAAAAGTTACTTCAATGTCTCGGTCCCACTAAAGGTAAGTAATGACAATTCGGTGACCATCGAGCATGTTCTACGTAGGCCGAATCTTGCGGTTCCCAGTGGTGAAGTGACACACCGCTACTGAAGCACTTGACTTTATCTCCTTCGCCCAAGTAGAACAATCCGGCTCTGGCTAATTCTTCGGGGGTCGGTCCTCCCAGATACTTTGGCCATTTTCCTTTGAACGATTGAAGACGATTTTCAAAGTCGCAGTATTCCGACAAACGCACAGGAAACGAATATTCGTTTTTCACAGGTTCGTTTCGATGAGGGTTGGGTGACAGGAACAGGAGTTTGCTCAGGGCTGGATGACATCCGTAGGGGGGTAGACGTGAAGGTCGACATTCCCCTTTAAACCCGGTAAAATGTCTAAGAGGACGAGCGGCATCGCTTTCGCATCCCTCAGGTTTGACACGCACAGCATCACTTTCCATGACAGGGGCAGTGAGAACAAAGATCCCATGATGCTTTACGGCATCGCTCAGGTCACAACGTACAGCATCGGTCCCATCGCAAGGCTCACAATCGCACTCGTCTGCAAACTCCGTTACGCAATTACAATGGTAACCACATGGACAATCGCAGTTTCCTTCCGGACATTTTCCGTCGCAATGCCTGGGTCTTATCCATCCAATATTAGTCACACTAGAGGAAGATACAACTTTTTTACAATCCCCAAACTGGAACGATGCCTCTTTCAAAGTATTCATCTTGTTCGCTCGGTCTTGGTAGTCACAATGAACTATCGATCTTGCCTAGGGTTCCTTTTTTATATACAGACAAATACCGACGTGACCGCACGGTAAGGTGAAATGATTGGGAAGTCTCACTCGCTTCTGGTACACGATTTGATAGACTTTTTCCAAGGGTCGACTGACGATGTGATGAGTGGGTAAACGTACAATCTTGTTCGGTTGGTAAGTGGTCACTTTAAAGTTTCCATCCTCTCCCGATTGCAAGGCTTCTTTCAATACCCCAAAGTTGACCACACGACTGGTACGATAATTCAGAGTCAGTCCTTTCACTTTGTACGTCGTGTGCACTTCTCCTTGTTTGTCACGGTATTCGCAGCCGTAATTTTTGGGACCGCCACTGACAAAACTTAGAATCTTGTCGTCGGGATGCTCGTCTGTCCAGGCTCCTAAACGGTCTCCTTCGATGTTAGGGTGATGTTGAATCGGGTGATGGATGTAAATGCAACTGTCCGTGTCAAAGTACAGGACGCGTTCTTCTAACAGTTCTAAAGATTCGTACAATTTTAAGCGAGCATGGGCTGTCACGTAAGCCGCAATGATGACATTTCCAAAAGGGTCGTCTTGTACAAAGTCCAGATCTTCTTCGTAATTGACCAAGATCAAATTCTCTCGAACGACGTCCACGTGTTTCATGTATTTGGTTTTGTCGTGAATCATCTGGAAGTAGCGGGAAGGTTCTGTCAAATATTCTGTCTTGGGTAAACACGGTCGTTGTGCCATTTTACCCCACAAGCAATTTAACATCACTTTGGCAAACGATCGCCTGCCTTCGTTTTTCTCGATGTGGTCTAAAGTGATGCCTTCTTGTTCGTAGTATTTCTCTTTGAATTGTATTTGGTCTTCGGGAGTGTGACACCAGGAAGGATAGCCGCTGGCTTCTTGCTTCAGTTTCAAAAAGGCATCCACGTAGTCTGCGAAAATGCCTTTCTGCGTGGGGTCACCCTTGCGGTACTGTTGTGTCTTGGGAAAGTGGCAAATTTCGTACACTTCTAACAGTTGGTATCCCATGTCCAGAGCTTTGAACAATTCCACGCTGACCCAGGTTCCCGTCAAGGCCCGTTCTTCCTGGCTGTGATGACAAGGCTGGTCTTGGTTGCACGTTTCGGCACAAGTACGGCACAAGGGAAACATCAGTTTGCCTTGACAATGGTGAGGTAAGACGGGATGGTATAGGTTCGTGGGAGGCAAAACTTTGCACTTGATCAAGCCTTCGTATTGTCGAATGTTTTTCAGGTCGATGTGTTCCGTCAGCAATTGCGGGTACCCTACAGGAAAGCGACAATATTTGCACACGTAGGGATACAGCGAACACACGTCCAAGTATTTGATTTCTTCTCCTTTCTCTTCGTCGGCTTGGTACAGCAAACAGGTGGCATTGGTCCTTCCTCCGTACAAACTATCCCTCGGGTTCAGCGGGTCCATGAACTGGTAACTTTCCACGAGACGTTTAAACTCGGGATCGGTTTTCATACGGTGATCGTACTCGTGTTCCCACATTTCCACCACTTGGTATCCTTGCTGTTCTAACTTTAGGCGTCGCTGACAAGTGTCATGGTACAAGTCTTCCATGGTTCGTTGCAAAAACTGATTTTTAGTGCCACGGTCAGGGTAACAGACGGGACATCCGTGAAATAAGCAACCGTTAAACTCGTACACGATCTTGGGGTTTTCTAAGTCCCAGCCATCGACCGAATACGTTCCGATGGTCTTTTCGCCCCCTCCGTTGCCGTTGCGGGCATGCTGAATCCACTTGTCTTCCTTGTCGCACAAGTAATGTAACCAACGTAGGGCTTTGACCGAGTATTGACGTTTGACAAAGTGGGTCGTTTGAGGACTGATGACAGCCACGGTCTTTTCAGGCATGAATCGTTGTCGATACACTAAGGAACACGCTTTGGCAATGGTGCAAGCTTCTTTCAAAGGATCGACCCCTCCGTGTTCCATGAACAGTTCTCGAAATTTTCCACAGCAACGCCGTAAAATGTCCACGTCGGAACGACAATACTTTAGCATTTCGTCCTGAAAGTCGAAAGGGTCCGAGGCGTGAATCTGGTACCAAGCGTAGAAAGCTTCTCGTTGTTCGGTACGCATGTTGTCGGGGTCGTAATAGTGAGCCTCTGGTAAATGGGGTAGAAGGGCATGTTGATTGGCTTCCGTATTGAAAAAGTGTGGAAAGTACTCTTTAGCCATTTCTGTCATTCCAAACGTTTTAGGCATTCGACTCAAAGGCATGGCCAAATAGCTCATCGAATCTTTAAACTGTACTTGTCCCACTTGCACGAAAATGATTTTGGCTCCGTTCAAAGTCACTTTAGGACGCTCGGTGCCTTGTTCCGTATAGTATCTGAGAAGAAACTGTCCATCGTATCCGGAGAAATTGTGAGCCATCACCGTGGCATGACGATGACAATCTCCGTAACGTTCGATGTCCTCTTGGCTCCACGTCTTGTCGACGGGGTCTAAGACCCATTGGGCAAAATCGGCTAACGTGTTTGGTCCCCGAAAGATTTTTTCACGCCCTCCGGGAATCTTGCTACAGTGAGGGCAATGACTGAAGATAGGTTCTTGAATACACTTCTCGCACGCTCGATGAGCCACGCAAAAATTAGGAATGTGAATGCCGGTCTCTTGCATGCATTCGAAATCGAAAAAGATGAAATTGCCTTTCTTCTTGTGACCGTCCTCTTTCTCTGGTGGGGGTTGGTATTTTTGCACGTAACATTCGTGTTCCAAGTCCACGATGTGGTGACAAATGTGACATTTTTTCTTTCCTGAACATACGTGTGCCTTGACACTATTGGTACGTATGCCTTGTCCACACGTAGGGCACAATCTCAGGAGTTGACAAGCGCATTTCTTCTGTGAACCTTGCGTCTTCAAATGTTGTTGGTAACAGGTAGGGCTGACAAACGTGCGCAGACAAGTGGAACAAGGCACTGGTTCTTCGCTCAGACAGGGTGGAGAGGCCAAACATCCTGAGCATTTCCATCCACAATGTTTGTGTTGCTCTCGATTATTATAACCATAGTCACATTTCTCACAGTAATATCTGTATCCCAGGAATCCAGTGATACTGGTAATGGTATCGAAATGTTCATCGTGATGATAAAGGTGAATGTATTTTCCGTCCTTAAAATCTTGGCCTCGAAACAACAGAGGCCCGCGCATTTCTTGAGGGTGCACTTTCAAGGTGTATCGTGGAGCTAGGACATCTTGCAATTTTTGCATCTCGGGAATGCCACAGGGTGTGTCTTTGGACAGTCCGGCTTGTTGTAACAGGAGTTCTGCTTCGTTTCGTTGTTTGGCTCGGTCGGAACGTTGAATAGTGTCCCAGGTTCTTTTCCATTCTACCGTGTCGTTCTTGTTGGCATAGGTTCGTCCCACCACGATGGCACGGGCTAAACACATCTGGTCATGAGGGTTGTTAATTCGGACGAGACTCGTTTTGGTGTTGCGAAGGTCGTCCACCAATAACATCTTTTTGCGTCCTGTCCCTTGAGGAGGAGAGACGTGGGTCATGTCCAGTGTGGCTTTACCATCGGTGATGTCAAACTGATCATTAGATTGTTGTACGTGTTGAATCTTGTCCATGACTTTGGAAGCGGTCAATTCTGCAGGGGTGCTAAACTCGATCCAAACAGGGGATTTCAAACCGTCGTGTTGTATGGAAAGTCTCAAGCGATCGTCTTCTTTGGGTTGACATTGTCGCTTGAGTGCAGTGAGCAAAGAATCCCACACCTCAGTGATGAACACTTCTGCTTTCTCTAACGGCACTTCAGCCTTGAAATCTTTAAACTTCACCGTGTATTTGTAAGCCGTGGTTCTAAATTTTCTAGAGGAGCGCTTTTCCGTCTCTCGAATGGAATAGTACTTTTCAGGGTTAACTAAGGGTGATGAACTTGGTTTAGAGGGTTCGGATTCTGGTTCACTCATGTCCTCTTCAAAATCACTGGCATGAATTTGTGCCAAGATTTCAGCCCTGGTACGAGGCGATAGATCACGTTTCTGCCTCTTACTTTCTTCTTCTTTCTTCTCGAATGAATGGGATCGTTTCATCTTGAAAGCAAAAAGTCAAATGACTCAAGTTCAAACACCATAAACTACTTTATAGTCATAGCAGACCAGCGTATATAAAAGGGTGTGTGTCTTGTCCTTTCACTATTCATTTCACTCTCAAGCCGAGCACAACGATGGAAGAGACTAACCAGATGGAACGTTTCGTCAGAGCTTTGCGAGGAGTCATTAGAAAATTCTCTTCAGACCAGCCTACGGACTACTCTCCTTCCTTTAGAGATAAAAGTCAAGATACTTGCTATATCTGTCAGAAGAAAGGGCATTGGTCTTCAGAGTGTCCAGACCGTCAAAAAAGAAAAAAAACAGGGGATAAAAAAGACAAAAGTCAAGATACCTGTTATTATTGTAAAGAAAAAGGACATTGGTCTCCAGATTGCCCAAAAAAGAAACAAGAGGAGTCAGAAGAAAAGAGGAATTCTTCAGAAGAAGAGAGGGATTCGTCAGAGGAAGAGAGGGATTCTTCTGAGGAAGAAAAAAGACAGGTGAAGAAAAAGAAACAGGAGAAAAAAAGAAGAAGGGAAGAAAGCGAGGAGGAAGAAGAAGAGGAAAAGAGTGTGACGGTGAAGAAATTCAAAAAACAGAGAGACTAAACAAGGAGAAAAGAAGAAATCAATGAACTTTTGATTAAAGTGTTGTGATGTGAATTGTGAATTGGATTGTAAAAAATGGAGAAAAGAATAAATGAATGATATAAGGTAAGAGTCTTTGAGTTTTGATTTTAAAATAAGAAGCTACACTCACGCACTCATACACAGACACGTACTATAAGGGTAAAATGGGTGAGTTATTTTTTTTTTGAGTTATTGGCAAATTGAAATTGTATTTCTTTTCGAGAAATGTGGGTGGCCCTGAAAAGGGCCTTTTTTCTTTATGGTGCAGGGGTGAGTTTAAGCAATCAATTTTAACTGCCTTAAGCCTTTGCCACGGCCAAGGCCAACTTCTGGACTGCGTAATGATGATAATGATTGGGTTGAAATCACTAAGGGTGGTACGGTAGGCTTAGTCACAGGGTTGACATGTTTGGCTCGGGAAGGTCGTATTCTCTTCGGTCGTGATAAAGAAGTCTGATACATTTGTTTCAGACTTCTTAACTCCGCTAAAATGTCCAACAGTACCGTGACCGTTTGATTTTCACCCTCTTGTTTCTTTGCTGCTACTTCTTCTTGCTGTTATTTTTTTCTTACCTCTTCTTCTTGTTGCTGTTGCTGTAGGAGAAAAGCCTGTTCCGCTTCCTTTTGTCGTTGTATAAATTTCTCCAATTCTTCTTTCTGTCTCTGTCTAAAATTCTCCACTTGCGGTAATGAAGAAGGTAACGAAGGTTCCGGAACAAATTCTTGCGAGGAGAGAAAATCCACAAAATCCCAATTCACCTCTTCTGAAAGTAAGTCCGGGTTCCCTTGGGCGGTCTCCCCTGCTGGTGCACCCCACTTGATCGTTTTCTGAGTTTCCGTCATGTTGAATCACTGTCGCATAGATTGACTGCACACAAGCGCTAGCGAATCTATATTGACTACGTGACGTCACAGACTGCTCTCTTCGGATTGGATGTGGGCTGACTGAATTCTGTAACGCGTGTTCGGATTGGTGAATGAACTCAATCCGTTTCAATCCTTTCTGTCCCTATAAATAAGCGCAGTTCACTGCATTGATTCACCTATTCTCGGAGCCTCAACATGTGGACCGACGTTGAATCTTCAACCCTTGTGTCAACAATGATGTTCAGGACGGACATGCTCATGTATGTCCGATCCAAGTGGACCGTTGTCCACAGGACCAACAGCAGCCTGTGGATAAGAAGAGTCTATATAGAGAGACAAGGTTGCCTCAAGAGGACTCTGATGTATGGCCCTGCTGTAAGACGAAGTTTGAGGAAAAGAAGATGTCGCAAATGCCCTTTATGCTAAGGGCATATTAACATAAACCAAAGGCCCTTTTCAGGGCCAGCCATATATCTCGAAAAGAGATAGCCTTTCCATTGCCTACCCCTTTTTTTAAAAAATTTTTTTTTAAAAAAAAAAATCCCATGTTCCATTCCCTTTGTCCCTAAACAAGCCCAAACTCTATTCCCCATGTTAAATTCCCCTTGTCCGTAGAGTGGCCCACGATTTATTGCCATGTTAAATTCCCCTTGTCAGTAGAGTGGCCCACGATTTTTCGCCATGTTAAATTTCCATTGTCCGTAGAGTGGCCCAGGGGTCCCTGTAATGCTAATTCCCATTGTCCGTAGGGTGGCCCCATTCACTACTGTACTGAATTCATATAACTATTCTTTGTATTTCTCATGAAACAAACTACCATATGCTCTGGAGAAAAATACAATAAATTGTTGTCGTGCTTAAGGCGCTGATGCAAATAATTTGTATATGATTAGTGAAGTTGAATTAGTCAAGTATCACGGTGTCTGTTGTTTTTAACCAACACGTCGCGGACATAGTATCAAGACTTTTCACATGTGCAGTACAATGACCAATGACTTCGAACAACAAGACCTCTTTTCCTGACCGGTGTTTAACCGTTGCTCGTGCTTGTGTTGAGGATTAGATTATATCATTACGTAAATAATGGATGACTGAATTAATGATGTTTGGGATCGTGATGGATGACATAAGAAAGGACGTTAACGTCGATAGCAATTTAGTTCTACTATTCAGTGAATATACGCTTCAACTCGGGGTCAAATTTGGATCCGAACACGTGCGTGTGAAAATGGACGGTCGCTGACTGCATCAACCGTGATTGTTTCTAGAACGATGAAGTGGATGCCATCGCTATACCCCACGCATATCACATTTTTTAACGAATATACAAAACCAACATTAACTCATATGAGAAAGGAAATAACTCGACTGTTATTAAAACGGGAAGCGCATGTTCGGTTAACATAGTGAGTTAAAGATGATACCTATGGGACCCTTCCTAAAGATTGTATTAGTTCCTAATACGCTCAGATCGCTAAAATATTTGAATGAGGGACAAATTTCTATCACATTAAACCTGCAAGAATAAATCCCTTTGGAAGCACGACATGCAAATTGACTAGCTGTATACCGCTGAAGTTTGCACTATGGGGTTAGGTGATAAGAGGAGTAACTATGTTTGAAATGGCCACATTCATAATGGAATCTAACGCGTAGAGTTTGAATGCAGATGTAACACATTTGTGCTGCTTGTATTAGCACCTGCAGCATGCATTTAAATATGAACAGCACCTGGAGAATTACAACTAACTGGGTAGCACTGCACTGATTTGTTCCATAAATGTAGCCAGTGTTATCGCTTTTCCAGAAGACACATTGAATAACTACCAGAGAGACCAAATTGTAATGCATATATTTTTGTGAGCCAAAAATAATTAAGGTTATCTGAGTTTAAATTATACAGTGACGAAATCAATTACAACAAAACTTATCGATCTTTAACCTACATTTATGTGCATTTTGATTTATTACTTGCTATTTATTAACAGTACATTCGGGCCCCAAGTGGCCAAGTGATCTAACGCGCTCGCCGTTACGGATCACTGCCATCTCACCTCTGTCTGCGTGAGTTCAAGTCTCAGGCTTGGCTGACGTTGGTACGTGGGAAAGCCTGCCAGTAGCTTCTCGCGGGTCGGTGGTTCTTCCCGGGGTTCTCCAGGGTTATTCCTCCACCAATTATACTGGCCGCCATGTATAGCCTATCTTGTGCTAAATATGGCGTTAAACCCATCAACAACAACAACAGTAATTTCAACACATTTATTGAGTATCTCTTGTTCACGTCACATAGAGGCAGACGCCACGGTATTCCTTGAGCATGTATTGAAACAGGGCAGTTACGTACTATATCGACCGTAAGTTCCTAGCGTAAGTTTATGAATGGCCAGTCCTTAAGGCTGCAATGTATAAGTGTATTAATAAATATTAAATAAGACAATTTTTATAGGTTTTGTCAGTTCAGGGAGCGAACTCACTCATAGCAAATTGATAGACTCTCCTTTTATATGAAGCAGATAATAATACAGACCAAACGTATCAAAATATTCCGTTACCTGGACGTAGATGAATTTGGAATAGCTACATTAAAAAAGTGGGTGAAACATTTCAAATCTCAAAGTACAATTATTTATTTAAGTAAAGGGTAACTTTTCTATCCCTTACGAGGCATTACTGAATAGCAGGCCAATGATTTTAGATAGGGTGCATTCTTGGTTGTGGAGCTAAACATAAAATCCTTAACGTCTCAGACTGCATGACTGTGTCCGTTGACTTTTTTATAATTAAATCTGAAAATCCAACACAATTATTGCATGACACTAATAGCAATGCTATTAAATGGTTGTAATAATCTTGTCAAATAGGAGATTGTGACTGCTACCGAAGACGTAATCAACAGTCAATACACACAAATGGTATAAGTATTATCAATAATGCATATTTTCAGTAGGATTGCCTACAAAGGCCCCGAGAACCATAAGGTGAATTGAATCGACAAAGGATGGAGTACCTCACATAAATATAACAGAAATTATAATCAAAATCCAACACTAGTAAAAATCAAATTAGTACGTATTTAATGATGTAGCACTCATTCCGTATGCCTGACAAAAAGGTGGGCTAATCAGGTTGTTATAGAATAAGAGCTTACCTATATTTTTAACACACAATACAAGGTAGTGAAAATTACATAATTATTGAATCATTTGGGCATTAAAACTGTTTTCAGATTACTTAAAAATGACTTGTACCTACCTTGTCATCTAGAAAATCAACTCTGGTTTTTTAATGCAAAGCATACAACTTTAGCTAATATTAAAACCTTTCCATTATAAAGAATTAGACAGTTTTATGATACTCTAGTAAGTCTTCGGGATCAATACAGGACAACCGCATCCGGGGGATGCTTTTTGTATGATTACAGCCAAAGATAGTCATTCGAGTGTTGAAAGTGGTGCTAAAAATGAAACCACAGCAAACATCCAAAACATCCAAAAAGTGCACATTGGTTAATGATCAGTAAGTTTTGATTCATAATCTCCATTCCTTCCATTTACCAAATTTCACTATTTTGGCTCCCTTAACGAAATTGCATACAATTTATATATATATATATATATATATATATATATATATATATATATATATATATATATATATATATATATATATATATATATATATATAAGCAGCAGAGGGGGCGAATCCGACATTTTGTCCAATCGTCATTTGGCTTAATTAATACTTTCTGCAACTCAACGATCTAGTGTCGTCAGCGCCTGGTAAAAAAAAAACGACGTCGTCGTCGGGGGATCGTCCAATCGTCATTTGGTTTAATTAATGCCTTCTGCGCGTCGATCCCCAGCGTCGTCAGCGTCCGGTAAACACAGCGACGACCGCGTCGATGTCATCGCCCCCCCTGCTGCTATGATCTTACAAACAGAGTGATCACTAACTCCTCCTCTTGTAGATCAATTAGGTTATTTGACTGATCGGTAAGTCTAAAATTAATTCTCGTTAAAAACCGATTATGGCATCTCATATAGACCGGATTAATCGGACTCTCAACGATTAAAAATCCCGGAGGGGCTGTTGGTGAAAATGAATAAAGGATATACACCTGTTGAGCCTGATTTGATTGCTTGGTATCCACTTGGTAACTCCCTTCGATAACATCGCACACTAGATTGATTGCTATCACCGATGCGATATTTACGTTGTATGGAGCAATATGCCTACCACCATCTCCGTTATCGTGACTGAGGATAGTTGATGGACCGAGAAAATCATTAAGAGACTTTCTTAGTTCTGGCGCGTTGTATCCTGGAACCTTTAAATCGGGTAAATCGGCTTCTGTGATATTAAACTCGGTTAGGAATTTTTGTTTATTATCATCGCTGCTATCGGATATTGTTTTAACGATTCGTTTATTAATATATTCCATGTCTGATATAAGTTGATTTAACACCTCAACGTGTTTTTGTGCTTTTGTTTTCCGTAGCTGTTCTAGTTGTGATTGGCAAACACGATTAATCTCGGCAAACATATCAATGATATCATTTAAACTAACTGTGATCACGACGGATGATTCAGAAGTTTTCTCATGCTGAAAATACCATTGCATGGTATTTCTGTTTTGAAATATAAACCAACTGGGCAATAACGTGCTTTTCATAATAGACAAATTATATCGATACCGGGGGGTAATCTCATGATACGATTGCTCGTCCGCGGCGATTTCATGAGGTGGATTCTTAGGCCATCCTAGTATGGTTCTTATTGAACTGTTATAGATATCAACCATATACCCCGGTGTGTTTATTTCAATCGTCGACGATAACGTCGGTTCATAAACCGTAATAGCGATTTTTGATTCTTTTCTTGTGATCGATTTTATCCTGCGTTGAAATTCTTTATTGATTTGTTCTATTTGGTATGACCCAGTTGGTATTGTAACCTCCTTCCAGTCTGGGGTCCCATCGGGCTTATTTGTCCATTCAAAAACCAGCGAGTTATTAGGTTGTTGTCCGTTAAATGCGTCCGCTCGAATATTAGGCCAACTGTGATATACTCGCAATTTTGCCAGCGCTATTTCCTTCACTGGAACCGGTGATGGGAAGTTCACACTGAATTCGGGTTTCGTTGACGTTATCGATATCATATTTGTTTGTACCGGAGTGGTGTTCTCCGCGATCCGCTGAAGTAATTGAAACCCTTCGGGGTTCAGCGACATTATTATTATTCGTTGTTTTTAGTGTCTAATTTTGACACCGAATATTAACAACCTGCTTGTTTTAAGCCATTGAAGTGGTTCCGGCTTCCAGTTGAAAATCCTCGATTTTTGACATCGCGGAGCTGTACAACTGGACCATCGTGGAGAATTCAACATCGGATATGAACAAATTATCAATCGACAACGAGATCAACCCGGATAATTTCGAGTACGCGTCGGATACTATTTGATGTTTTACTGTATACTCGTCGAGTTTTTTCTGAAAACACGATGATATCTTCCTAGTGATTGCGTTGGCAACTCCAGCAATTGTTGTCATCGCGGAGATAGCGATTGGAACAGCGATCGGGGCTATCGTGGTCACCGTGGATAAAATAACACCGGTACCGGCTACTATACCCGACACCGAGTACACGACCGCGTCGATGGCGGTTATTTTTCGGCGGTATTTTTTTATTTTTGCGCGGTATTGTTCGGAAAGCGTTTTCAAATTCGCGGAGAATTCTTTTGCGGTATCGAATCGATATTGATGTGACGTCGGTGATACCTCTGATTCAATTACCTTGGTGGTCATTTTTATTTTAAAAGAGCTAGTGTTTTTAATTACTCACTTAGATCCACTACAAATTCTGCATACCATGTGATGTTTGCCCTAAATAGACTGCTATCAACGGCTTTAATTATAAACCGTTCAATTGTATCCTTGTCAATGATTGTTGATATTGTATTGTTAAACCCAGATGAACTCGGCGATGATATACTGAACTGCATCGCCGAAATCAATGTCAATCGATAAATGCCCTTAACAATTGCGGTGACATCTATTGCATTACGCGTAGGAGTCCAATCGAATGATCCGTATTGAACCGTGTATACGCCACTGCCGATGATCCCATGAGGTGTTTTCATTTTTTCGAGTTGCTCTGTCATTCTAGGTAGTCTGTCTTTAATCGCTTCAACATCAGTTTTGATTGTTTTTATTTCCCCTCCATACGAGTCCATATTCCTTCTGTTTGCTTCAATATTAGTTTTGATTGCTCTTATTTCCCCTGTGTACCCGTCTATATTCCCTTTGTTCGCTGCAACATTATTTTTGAGCGTTACTATTTCCCGTGTATTCTCGGTCATACTTTTTTTGTTCGCTGCAACATCAAGTTTGATTGTTCCTATTTCATATGTATGCACGTCTATACCTTTTTTGTTCGCTGCAACATCAGTTTTGATTATTCCTATTCCCCGCCAATACGCGTCTATATTTTTTTTGTTCGCTTCAATATCAGTTTTGATTGTTCCTATTTCCTGTGTATGCGCGTCTACACCCTTTTTGTTCGCTTCAACATCAGCTCTGATTGTTATTATGTCCTGTGTATGCGCGCTCATATTATTTATGATCATTGTAACATCAGTTTTGATTGTTTCTATTTTCTGTCCATGCGAGTCTACATTATTTATGATCGTTGCAACATTAGCGCCGATTATTCCTATTTCCCGTTCATGCACGTCTACACTCCCTTTGCTCGTTGCAACATTAGTTTTGATTGTTTCTATTTCCTGTCTATACGCAGTGATATCATTTATCATTTATAGTTGTTGTGATTTCATCCAGCTTGGTATTTTTTTTACCAAAGAATTTATCAAAGTTGTCATCGATCCTGTTAACATTTTTTCGTAACGTGTAAAATTGGCCCGACAGCGTTGTAAACTCCGAAATAGCATTTTTTATTGTTGCAAGATTCGGTTCGGTTACCGTCGGGGTCCCAAAAAAACTAGCGGTAGTGAGTTGTATATCGGTGACAGATTTTTTCACCTGCGCGTCAAGTTCGGTCACCGATCTATCCAACCTTATAAAACCGTCTTTGACTAATGTTATCGTCGACAGATGTTCACCCGGTTTGAGTCGTCCGTCGCTGGTATACAGCGCGATAGCGTTCTCGGCGGCATCACGCTGTCGTGTTAAAACGTCATCCAGCGACACATTACTGGATTTCAATTTACCCTGGCGGTCTTGAAATACAACTATTTCGCCTGGGTCAACACTTGTTAAATTCAACGTATCAGCGATTTCATCCTCGATTAGTTTTTTTATGTCATCGGTGGCGGGCGTTTTTGTGGATTCTTTCAGCGCCGAAACCGGTCGTCCCCAAATATCAATCATCGTTATTGTAAAAAAAAACGGTGTTTTTAATTAACCCGCCGGGCCTCTACGACCCCACTAGTGTATTCTTTTACAACCACATGAGGTGGTTTCCGCGATGATGAAATCGCCGCGAGTACGTTCAATACCTCACGGCCACATATCGGTGGGTCGCTTAATCGCTGTGTTGGCAGCGTGGAATAAAAAACCCGGGCTGAACACGCCCGGATATACCGCATGAACTCGTTTGGCGGGGCTAACCCGTATGAATCAAAATAGACGATCGCACGCGGATCAATCGCGTACGCAACCCAATGAGTTCCCGCTCCGGAGGACCCATCGAGGTTAATTATGCCTGTTTCAATATTCCTTGGTGCCGCCGGTAATTGATCCCTCATAAAAACACCTCTGAAGTTTTTTATCGCTAGCGCGTTTGCGGCGTCTATTAAATCAAAATTAGACATAGGAGTTAATAAACGGTTCCCGGTAGTCTTAGACCCTTTCCCGAGTACCATGAATACGGGGTTCCCGGTAGTCTTAGACCCTTTCCGGCCACGGATCGTTTTTTTTTATAGCCTTTCCCGGTTGCCTTCTTCAATGCCATCCCCGCTGCGGTTCCAACGGCTCCTAACGCCGCCGCCTTAGCCACTGCTGGTGCGGCCGCGGCAATCAACGCTGGAATTGCAGCTAACAGCGGAAATATCCCACCGGTCTTTTCCATGTTTTTAATCGCTGCGGCCGAGAAATCTATTTGAACACCCTTTTTATTCTTCATCGCATCATTGAAATGTTTTATTTGACGCGCCGTCAACGATATCTTATGATTACCACCTGCCATCTGTGACGGCTTCAGCGTTATTGTGGTCCCGCATTGTTTAGCCGACTTTGATCGTAATTTCTTGACTTGACCATCAGTCAACTCTACACTGACGACACTATACGACATTTATTGTAAACGCGTTTTGTGCTTTCAATTACATGTTTTCCACTGGCGCATCAACGATTCTCATTCGTCCACCAACGCCTTCTAGCAGCATTGATTTATCGCTGAGAATGACAGCAACCGCTCTGTAATTAACACCACCCGGGGCTATACGAGCTCGGAAGTGTATATCAACGACGGATTGTCTCGTTAAATCAAGATGTTCCAGCGAAAAATAATAAATCGGATACAGCTTTTTAAAATCAAATTGTGATATTTGCAAACCAGTGTCGACGTTTTGATCACGACCCATATATGACAGCAATCGATGATACACACGTGCGATATGGGTGTCGCCGTAATTAAGCTGTATATCCTCGGATGGTTCCTGTTGTCCGTTTATTCTCAGCGAAACATCCCTGACTCCTAATTGATCAAATATCATATGGCTGTGTTCTTGACTGCCCAATCGTTCCCTATTCTGTAGCGCTATGAATATATGACGCGGGGCTGAAACACCCTGTTTTGATGCCAGGTGCCATGTAAACGTATCGGCGACGTTATCCTCTTTAGCATCAGTTGTTACCGCTAGCCAACTCAACAACGATTTTCCTCCCTGTTCCATAAATGCTAACAATCGTGCTTCCGTGGTAACTGATGGAGTCAGCACCGGCATCCACAATGCCATTTTAGTTAAAATGACTTTACCGGCAGCGACGCCAGCAGCACGCCATATTGCATTGTTATCATCGCCCCTTCGCGTTAGCGCGATTGTATGCTTAGCCCCATAGATAACCTTCCTGACATTTCTGCAGAATCCAAATATGTGATGGAGTGGAATCGCGCATGAAAACTGTCGGCGTGGTCTTTGCAACATTGTTACTCGTGCTGCGAATCCCATATTGTAATTATCGTTAAGACTTTTCATAATATTGAACTCAGCGCCCGGTCTTGCCCTGCGGTCTGGATTGGCTGCTTCAGCTTGATTAGCAAGTGCGGTATCTCTTTCCACCAGCACGTTGACGTACTGAAGATGATCAGCGTTATCGGCGGAGTCCTTCGCAAACATCATAGATGGGCCCGCCGATCTTGTATAATCATCCGAGTATCTCGCTAACCCAATTATCGTTGTTGCAACATCAACCTAGCGTTCTATTGATTCAATTTCTCGCCCGTCAATAAGATATCTGGCGCTCTCAAATAACGCCATGATACCGTTGTTGACAAAGCCAACTCGAACACGATTGTCATCTGCGTATGGCGCATTATCGGCAGCATTTGTCACGAGTTCTCCCTCAATTTCGATAAATGCTTCACACGGCAAAAAATATTTACTGGTATCTTGGACCTGAAGTTCAATTCGCGATCGTAGGTCAGGTTGTGCTGCATAATAAGAATAATATTGATAATCACGGACAGAATCATCCCTGCGCACTGGGGCGTCCATATCAAACACGGGATCAGCGGTACGCGCAAACATTTTATTATTTATCATGTTGATGTTTTCAATTGCGATTTTTTCGTCGTAAATTCTTTGAATTCTGTTTAAGACCACTCCCCCGCTATTGCGTTCATGAGCGCGTTGGTTGACGCATCGGTGGATGGCGAAGTCGCCATTGGCGAGGTCGTCGCCGCCAACGACTCTAGTTTTTTTTCCACGGCGTTATTTATTACTTTACTGACATTTGCAGGCATCACTGTCGTTGATGGCATCTGTTTTTTTCTCCTCACCAACGACATTAGTTTGTCCCGCGCGGCTGAAAGCGCCTTTCCGGCAACATCTCCAATAGCGCTGATTCCCTTATCACGAATAACATCAATAGCCTTCATTCCTAATTGTTTGGCTAACGGCGCTACTTTTGGAGCCATTCTTGTAAATAACCCCGCAATGGTGCTACCGAGACCATCTCCATAGTACGCGCGGTAAACAGGCAATCGCGAGTTTACCACGTAGACGTGTACTGGTTTATCGTGGTTGTAGTGTATGATCATCCTTATTATAAAAACACCAGTTTTCCAATTAGTGATTGTGATCACCAGTGATTGATCACCCCCCCCCCACCGAATCAAAAACCGGAATAAATTTTATCAAAATTTCCTTGGGTTTTTGCCCTCGATAAAAATCTGGTTTTTTTCTGGTTTTTTCTTGATTTTTAGTCATTTTTGGTCGTTTTTTGTTGCCTATAGTCGTTTTTTTCTCGATTTTTCAGAAAAACATCGATTTTCTCTAAATGATTTCCTTGGGTTTTTGCCCTCAAAAAATGGCCAAAAACAGTCAAAAAATGGCCAAAAACAGTCAAAAAATGGCCAAAAAACAGTCAAAAAACGGTCAAAAATTAACAAAAACGATAATTTTATAATTTTATAATTTTATAATTGTTTTAATCATCCACGAGTTCGTCTATGAGCGTTCGATATGCATTAATGTCCATGATACCGCCTGCAAATAAACGCTTGCAAATATCAGCGGCCTCATTGATTATTTCCGGAGAGTTATTTCCGGCTCGTTTTCCTCCAATTAGTACCTCTAGCCGTGATATATCACTGAGAACACTACCAGGACAGGTAACGCCGTAGGATTCTTTACCAACAGAGTATCCTTTTCCTTTTTTTAGTCTTCTGTCTTCAACTTTCTTGTGGAATGCATCGTAATCGGGATCACCACGATGTGGTAATGCATCTTTATGTTTACTCGCTAAATACACCATTCTTGTCCAATCCCTTAACGACTTTATATTTTTCTCGTAACCGCTATTGATATGCTTTTTATCTCGTGTTTTCTTAGCAAAATTTGCATCGGCAAAATCAACTAATTCTTCATCGTCGAGGGCTCTAATTTGATCTATTGTGCTCTTCTTGAGTACATTACGGGGTATATTCCCCTCTTTCTCTTTTTCTTCTGGTATTTCTTCCGGTATTTCTTCCGGTATTTCTTCTTCTGGTTCTTTCGCAGTAGCACCTAGTTCTTCCTCGTCGGCCATTGTAACATAAGGTTCTTGTGGTTCCGTTATAGCGAGTGGTGGTGGCCTCCGTGTTGTAGCAGCCGCTATTTTCGCAGGAAGTGTTTCTAAAGACCTTTTTGTTTGTTCGGTCTGAGTTGCTATCTTTTTAAGCGCACCAAGAACGGGTACAGTTGCCGCCGTAACATCCTTAGTCGCTTTAGTTACCGGGGCAAAGAGTTGTTCGCTTCCAACAGCAAAATCAGTTTGTAGTTGTTGCCGCGTTTGAAGTTGTTCTCGGACCCTGTCTCGTAACGGTATGAACTTTTTAAGCGCTGCTAGCCGCTCTCTGGCTAGCCGAGTAGTAAGTGATTCGCCTACCATTATTGCAATTGCTCCGCAATTTCTAATTTCTCGCCGGAGGCTCCGTCTATAATCCTTCTAATGTTTTTGATCTTATTAGAAATCTCCCGGCGTCGTTCATAAACACGTCCGAGTTTTTTACGTATTATTTCAACGGCAGTAAATAGTCCAATGAATGCATTTGCGTCATTGTGGTACAAGTTTTCATTAATCGTATGTTGCAATCGTTTTATAAAAAAGTACTCGCGGGCCAGGGTAAAACGCCCCCGTTTCGATTGTTCGTTAATAATCTCATAATCGGATAATATTTTTTCGCTGTCGAGACCATCAGATAATTCAATTCCTTGATTTTTTAATTTTGAAATCTCGGCTAATATATTATTGATGTCTTCGATATTCATTATTCTTATAAAACATCTTGTTTTTAAATAAAAAAAATGAACCCCGTGTATCAATCCCGAGGTGTTCAACAACACTGAATACTTTGTTTTCTTCCGGAACAGACGATTTGTTTTAGCGTTCGCACTGTCATGGCGACTTCGTCAGCGCCATAGGCGCCGGTGGCCTTGTCACGGTGACTTCGTCACTCGCTAATTTCTGTTATATATGAAAATCGAATTCTGTGCCCAGTCTTTTTTGAGATCGCTGAATTCTGTATTCCTTCTGCAACAAATCGTACTGAGGTTATACAAATGTCGAAATATTTTCCTGCCGCATTCATGGAGTGAAATGTTTTTTCTTCGTGCGTTGTATCAAACGATTTGACACCCCTTGCTTTCTTTGGGTATTTACCAGTTTGGCCTTTTTTGGCATTCTGACTTTGCGAGATAGCTTGCAAGTTTATAAGAGAATTATCAGTCTTATTATTATTAATATGATCAATCACAAGTCCATTCTCGATTAATCCGTTGAATACCTCAAATACCGCCCTATGAACATAGTACTTCTTCTTTCCGGCACCAAACATCAAATACCCCTGATTATTTTTCCATCCAACCGGCTTCTTCAGTCTACAATTTCTAACAACGCCGTCGCGAGATGCCTCGTAATTGACGAGCAAGGGGTGAGGTCTGAACTCTTGGTCCATTTGTATAATAATACTATTTGTCTAATTTATTATTTGGTTTAATTATAAATCTTTCAACGTAGTCTTGAGGAGTTTTGATGACGAAGTCAGCGGTGGGGTCAATGACGGCGTTTTTAATTCGCTTGTCATAATAGCGTTTTAACTCTCTGTATCGCTTTCCGCCACAATTAATACACAACTGCGATTTTCCTCTTACACCGACGTGGCAAACCAAGCACGGGAGGGGGCCAAGAGAACCATTACGAACGCTTTGTAAATGATACCCGCAGAATTCACCTCTACATGATTTATTGCACGGGGTTATCGACCCAATCATCAACCATTTACATTTATTCATTATACTATATTCTTTCATTTAAATACTTGTTTTAATTATATGGATGAGTTCGAGAGATTAGCAGCAATTAAGCCCTGGAAAAATATTAGGTTTAATATCGATAGAGTCCTCAAGGACGTACCAAAAACGTTAATAAACGATAGAACCCTGTTGAGTAAAATACGCGATTGTATCGATGAATTCAAGCGTGATGGTGCATCTCTTGGTTGGTCAACATTTCGAATTGATGGCGTTGTTGATGCTACCATGAACGACAACCGCGCAGCAACGATAATATCACAACTTGACGGTAAAAGGTATTTCTTCAGAGTAAAATTCATTGTCCAGGTGGAATCAGGTGATTGGATCATACGTGATAAATTTGAACCAGTTCTCAGCGACAAGAAAACAGTCATTGTTAGCCGCGACTCCAAGCCGGGGTTGTTAACCGGAATTGACAGACCATACTATGAACGAGCGTATCCTGAAACAGCAGTTGTTTATGGAATATACCCGCTAAATAAGAAACCTGATATCCGAAAACTGAAACCAATGAAACAGTCAACTGGGATAAATTGTGTAGCGGAACGAATAATAGAGCATTTTACAAATGCATGTCGAGGAAACAAATTGACTGATTTACGACGTAGCAAAATCAACCAGTGGGAACTAACCGTAAAAGAGCGTGGAGCAACCATCAGCGACATAGCGAGATTAGAAACATCGCTGAGATTTCCAATAACCGTTACAACGATAACCGGTGAAGTATTATACGAATCGAAGTATAAATCAAATGGGGCCCCAATCAAAATTATTGATCATAACGAACACGCATGGACGCCCGCGATCACAATATTTCCACGGGATAGAACAGTAAAGTATATCCCGGGGGAATTCCTGGGAGAGGATGGTTTTCTCGCGGAGAGGAAACTATTTGATGCTATTGCTTGTTTGTGTAAAAACGACCCTGTATCAATGTGGTTACTTCGCAGCTCTGAAAACGATGCGGATACCTTTGATCAGTTTGTAAGACCAAACGGTGAATTATATCGCACCGAAGCATTTCACAACAGGATGAAAAAAACCGCCATGGAATTTGAAGAGCATAATGAACAACTGCTAACAAATTGTTTTACGATTCCATCGGTTGTAGCTCATGTTGCAGCAAAGAAAAATGCGTGGAGACCAACGCGCAAGGAATTTCTGCCGGATGTACAATCCAGTTGTTTGGAGTATTATCACGGTGGACTATGGAACACTGAATACAACCGCGACGCTATGATCTCGGTTGATATGGTTGCCTGTTATCCAGCGAGTTTTCTCGGGTATGGATCCGCCGCTGAGTATTTCAAACGATTTGGACACCCCAGACATGAAATGACTCGTGTTGCTATTAATGGACCACTGCCTGATTTTGATTTAACCGGATTCGCTCGCGTAGTATCATTTGAATTCGCAGCAGGACTTCATCGCTGTTGCTATATTTGGATCGGTAGACACATGGCTGAAAAAAAGTGGTTGCCAATAGCGCTGCTACGGTATATGATTGATTGTAAAATGCTAATTTCGTTGATTGTCAGTGACGCGATTATATCATACCGGGCGCAGACTGAAGTCTGGTTACCAGAACCGGAGCGTCTAGATAGCATAATTGACGAGTCCAAAAAACACATTGATGCCGACGAGGAATATATCATCGAATGGTCCAGGAGGATATTCAACCAACGAAACCGCGAGGCAAAAGATCTCGGTAGAAGAATAATTGGTAAGTTCACACAAGGTGGAAAAAACTGCGATTACAAACGATATTGCTCACGGCTGATTATAGATGACGCGGAATATGATTTCATAATCAAGGACGCAGTGGCGAAAAATAGATACGTGAACTGCAAAACAGCTTTCTTGTCCAATGGAACGAGGTTGGGTACAGTTGTTACCTACAGCGATGGAGACAGCCCGGCATATCCACATTTGAGGGCGTCTATGCTGGGTTATGCCGCTATCAATTTATTCTCGATGATAAATAGATTCCCCGATACCGCGGTTAGAGTAGCCGTTGATTCATTTTATATAGACGCGAAGTATAAGAAAAACGTAGCCGAGTTTACTAGTCCGGACGAGAGTTGGGGTACATGGAGAATTAAAAATGAAATACGACGCGATTATTCCCCGTCAGCAGATGTCACCGTTGAGAACGACTACTTACGCGGTGATAAATTGTCAGAATGGTCTGATGCACCACCGTGTTCTGATCCAATTTGTAGACACAAAACAGTTTATTTAAGCGGCTGTGGCGGGTCAGGAAAGACGACTCGGGCAATTGAATTATTTCGAACGCGGGCAAGTATAATCGTGCTTACACCGACCCATAGACTAGCGCGAGAGATAAAACAACGAAATGTTGACGCCGTTACTTATCACAGCTTTTTTCGATACAGCGGCGGTGAGTGGACTCCTGATCGAATGGGTGAAAAATTTATTCCTGAGGTTATCATATGGGATGAGATATGTACTGTTTCGTTAGATGTTTTACAAATGTTTCTTGAGTGGTTGCTGCGCGCGAATACAGCGGTGATCATGTGTGGCGACCATGGCCAACCACCACCATTTGTCGGCGAGGGCCCACATGATTGGTTGAGCGGGTTTGTGGACTATTATGAAGAAACCGATACTGATTACCGAGCACTTGATGAACAACTGCGCGAGGTTAAAAAATTAATCAGATTACAGCCGGATAGAATTCAATGTGAAATAATTCGCGAGGTGATTCCGGAAACGCCGTTAAATGAATTCTGGGAAACATGGAGACCAAACGATTTGATTGTAGCGAGTAGAAAGATAGTCAGAGACACACTTCAGCGAAGGTTGTTTACGTTGCATAAGGAAAAGTTTCCAACGCGTCCAGTGCCGTTATGCTATAGACCCGCGGATACACGGCGGCAGAACATTGAAGTTGAAATTCCAGGCCGGACAGAAAAACAAATTCTCGTGCTGAATGATATCGTGCTCGTTGATATCAGCGTCGTCGAGGACGCGCTACGTGCTGATAAATCCCCGTGGACGCTAGGATACGCAACAACAATACATTCCTCGCAGGGACTAACCATCACGGACACAATTGTTTGGATGGTTGATAATCGCATCGAATGGTCGAATCTAGTCTATCTTGCAGTGTCCCGAGTACGGAGAATAAATCAGCTTCGAAGAATTGTTGTTGACGAAGTCAGTGACGGAGTCACCAACGACAACGACATCATCGATGCAAGCGTCATTGATAGAAAACTCTCGGGTTACCGCCAACAGGATAAAAAAAACAGCGGCGTTTTGATATTAATGCCGAATTAATAATTGCGTTACGACAACAACAGAATAATCACTGCGCGAGTTGCAATTGTATAATGAGTTGGCGTTATTCGGATAAAGACGCTCGCCAATTTACCGTGGACAGGATCGATAACAGTCTCGGTCATGTCAAAAACAATGTAAGGTTGACCTGTCTTGAGTGTAATAGACGCAACGGCGCTAGTTAAGACCACGCGGGGGTAATTGAGTATCGTTAGGTATCACTTGTAGTTGCTCGCGTGTAAATCCGCGCTGAGGAGCAGTTGAATCCAGTCTATAGATCGGTGGTCTACCAGTTGATCGTGTTATCGTTGATATGTTATGTGTGGTAACACTCCAAATAGGATCAGTAGCTCTTTTTTTACCGCCTTCAAGCTCTCCTGGTTCATATAGATATCTAACAGTGACATCGCCGAGAATCGACTTGGAAACGCTATCTATTTTTGATCTTTTGGGTATATACTCGTATTTAATCGCGTCGCTGGGCTTCATGTTGATTGCTCGGGTGATCTCGTTATTTAACGCGGCAATTACGCCTGGCAACCTTTTGACCCATTCACGAGATCGTTTTTCTTGGATGAATTCCTTCGCGTATTGATATCCAAATAACCGTTCAGCAAGAGTCCGATTGAATCGTTCAACAATTGCCTGATCACGATGTAGCGCAGTATGACCTCGTCGTGCCGCGACGCTATGATGTTTCAGCGTTGATAAAACAGCGCCGCGAAATTCACTACCGGGATCAACTTGTAATAGATTTGGCCAGCGCAGAGGACCTCTTCGATAAATCCGCTCAAACGCATCGGCTACTTCAGTTGCCGACTTTGTTTTTAACGGCTCCGCTTGTTTGTATCGACTCGCAACATCAACTACGGTTAGCGCGTATTTCTAACGGTTGTCATGCGGCAAAAATAGTATATCAGCCTGATGAACTTCATTAGGTACGCTGACATCAAAGCGCGAGAAGTTGATTTGTTTAGGCGGTGGTAGATAGATTTGCCATATAGCCTGTTTGGATAACCAATTAGCCGCAGTGGCCTTTGTTACTTTTGCAGCGCTTGCAAGCTTACCAATTGCGGCCTTTCCCTTCCAGTATCCTCTCGGAGAATAATAGATGGATTCCATATTGTTATTAATTACCAGCGCCCATCATTAATTTACCTTTCATAGCCGATTTTACCAACCATGAGGCCAATTTTTCTTTGATGGATTTATCAGGAATAGCATTTAACGCGTGAATTAATTTTACGTCCGCGATATGGCGCTGTTGCAGATCGCTACTTTTGTAAGCAACATCATGAGCATGACACGCCTTATCGATAGCATTTATTGGGTACTCACCGGGTTTGGGTTGATTTTGATCATCGAGTCTGATATCTAATCGTGTTCCGGGGCCACAGTAGCTATATCCTGGGAGGTGCTTTTCTCCTGGATACTTTGCCCACGGTGTTCCGGGGAGTTTTGATAACCTGGCTGCGATGTCACCTCCTCGCTTTTTTTTAAAACATCTCCGGGTCTAATAGAAATAAATCTAAATTTCTTTGTACCGCATTGTACACACTTGCCAGTAAGCGCCGATCTGTTATTTCTTGTTGTAGCGGTTGTCATATCATTTGTGCCAGTACGCACTCTACACTTTACACAATATAGATCCATAATTTATGTATAGAGATATGAATATAATTGATTTTTCGGCGACTAAAACAAGAGAACCAATTAAGCATGTTGCAGCGTTACCAAACTCGATCCGGATGATTATCATCGGACCATCTGGATCGGGCAAGACGCAATTGTTACTCAATTTAATAATGAGATGGATGAAGTGGGATAAGTTGTATTTGGTTGCTCCTAGCGTAGATGATCAACGATGCTACGAGGTGTTGAAAGATTTCAACGAGAATGCATCAGCGATCGCTAAAAAAAATGTTATTGAGTTTATTACAGATATCAATGATGCACCAGGTATCGATGATATTGATGGCGACGTTAACAATCTAGTCGTGTACGATGATGTTATGTTAGATAATCAAAAGAACCCAGCTAGGATATTTTCCAGAGGCAGGCATAAAAACACCGACGTGATATATGTCACTCAACGATACACTCAGATTCCAAAAGTAATCAGAGATAACTGTAATATTCTTGCTGTATTCAACGGCGTTGATACACACACGCTACGAAATATTTGGCAGACATGGTGCGGCGGTGACATGGACTTTAATGGTTTTCGAAACTTTTTTAGTCATGCTCAGTCGACCCCACATGGATTTGTAACGATAAATTTACATGATCCTCGGACACGATATCGTATCGGACTTGACCAAATATTCGGTTAGTTGTAAATAATTTTCATTGTAAATAACTTCATAGCAGCAGAGGGGGCGATGACATCGACGCGGTCGTCGATGTGCTTACCGGACGCTGACGACGCTGGGGATCGACGCGCAGAAGGCATTAATTAAACCAAATGACGATTGGACGATCCCCCGACGACGACGTCGTCTATTTTTTACCAGGCGCTGACGACACTAGATCGCTGAGTTGCAGAAAGTATTAATTAAGCCAAATGACGATTGGACAAAATGTCGGATTCGCCCCCTCTGCTGCTATATATATATATAATACAGATCGAATGGTAAATAACAGTCCTTTCAAGTGTACTGGATCCAGCAGGGGAATTGATTACGTTGGATGCAATAAACTGACAACGAACAGTGCAACACTAGTACCCAACTAGCCTAGCGCTTTCGACTCCTAATGTGTCTTTTTCAAACGGGAATACAAAAATATACAAGAAAAACACATACAACATAAAAATCGTTGTTTTTAAAAACCTGTACATGTCCATTTCTACAGGAATGAAACCTTTAATAAACATAATAAATTTAAAGGTTTCATTCCTGTAGAACTGTCATGTAAAGGTTTGAAAATACAACGGATTTTCGGCTTTACTTGTTTGTTTTGTTTATGTTTTGTGTTTGCATTCGAAAAAGACTTGTTTAGAGTCAAAAGCGCTAGGCTAGTTAGATACTAGTTTTGCACTGTTTACAGAGAGTGATTGGGACAGACCTGGATGAAGAAATAGTTGTGGATTTCTGACAACGCAGTCTTTGCCAGAACAATGATCATTTAGATAATACTTTAAACGACGTGCATCCATCGCCCCAGATGATTTTCTTTGGCTCCTGGAGTTAAGGAACGGATATGGTCAGGAGCAGTAATGAACTTTGGTTTGAAACAAATAAGAGATACTCTACGTACCAGGTCGCGTTCAAATGCTCGCCTAAGGGTTCATGGGACCGCTGCTTTCAACCACACATAGTCATGTTGTTGATGTTAAAACAAAATCATAACAGCCAACATAATGGTACACATTGGTTAATGACCGGTAGGTTTTCATTTATGTAAATAATTTCGTCTCTCTCTCTCTCTCGTTTTGAATGAACTAATTTAATTTGCTAGGTTCGCATACTGATAAGACAAACAAATTAAAAAAGAATATATATACCAGGGAAAATACGTGTTTGACGGTTTAATGACAAAACAAATCCAATGTGATAGTAATTTATCCATTGACTGATATGAATGAAATGACCGACCATGCCAAAGAAAGAAGTATGCGTCAAAATTAGTTGCATTGTATTTTTAAACCTTTTGGTAAATTACTGATAAGACGTACACATAAGAAAACTCAATTATGTAGTCAATATTCGACAATACAGTTGATTCTCAGATTATTTTACTTTTAGTAAGTTATTTGGTTTAAGCACAGCCACCTAACTGCAACCTAACTGTAATAGCTCACTTTTCCACCGTATTAACAAATATGGACATTATTTTACGAATATATGCTCTCACCCAAGAGTAGAAATGAAAGACAAAAACAAGGGTGCCGTGTTGAGTAACAAATTTCAAACATCTGAGAATCAACACACAACGATGCAAAATGTGATTTAGCTTACGTGTCAGATGTACGTTTACATTTGCATATACATATACGTGATGCTTCACCAGAACCTATTGAAAAACTGTCTTCTAATTATTAACATTATATTTATTATTATGTACGGAATCTAAAATCACAGCAGCAGTTGTAACCTTCCGATCCTTTGTTTGGACTTAACTCGGCCTTACGTCAGATGTCTAAAGATCTGTCTGAACATGTCATTGACCGAGGCTACGACAAAAGACCTGATAGAAGTGGCAAGCAAGAGGGATAAACAAACGAAACAGAATGATCTACTAAAATAAGTAGAGAAGGAAATCGCTGATCGGATACAACAAATCCTGACTATTGTACAAGTACGCTGAGTCACAGCAATATATTTGTGTTTAGTTTGAAAAAGAAATAGAAGAAAAATACAATGTTCCGTAATAATAAAGTGAAGACTCGCTGCCAAAGTATCCTGCTATAATATTGCACCTTGCAGGTTACCAGGGTGGAGTGGATAGGGCGTGCCTGCATGCAAATTATCATTGACCAGTATGTATCCTGTTCACCGTAAAATAGTAAAGTAGACAGCATAAATCAGAATCGGTGGTTCATTAAATAAATATATTAATTTCATAATAAGTCAAGCATTTAACGAGAGATTGAGAAATTACAACGAAAGTTTTCTAGCGGTTCAACTTGATGTTGAAGTAATACAGCATCGACGAGTTAGAGGGTAGATATACTCTGTGATCAGAATGTCGATGTTTCAAATTATTCCAGCGAAAATGGATTTGTACTTGGCCGGTTTATTGGCTGCCGCTGTCGAAGATGATGGCGAAATTGATAAATGTGTTCCACTTGCAAGCGCTAATGAGAAAATTAGATCGGAACCGTGTGGCCAATATGAAACTCGAGAGGCTGTAGGTGTACATGCAAAGAAAATGTGTGGTAGATTGCCTATCCCAAACATCTGAGATGCTGCATTTAAACTTCGCCAGTACCGACAAAACTTTAATGATTGCGTACAAAATCATAACGGCGTTATCTTATTTTGTGTTGTTATTGGCGGCGGAATACGCTATTTGTATTCGCTCAATGTGGGTCAGCGTTCAGGGCGGGCAAGTATTCATGATCTATCACGCGCATACAAACTAACGTTTCGTTTTTACCAACCCACCCCCTTCAGATATCAAATAAACATCCGCCTTAATCCGTCCGAAGAAACGTATTCGTGACAATATGACTGTAAATTTCAATTTTAACTAGACACGCCAGTTTGTTTTGTAAGTTATGTCGAACGCGCGACTAAGTTCAAATTTATCTGGGCGGAGTTATGTGCGCATTAATAATGATGTCATAGTGTAATGACAAATCTGCGCTTGTGTATTTAGTTTGGAATACGGCATTCATTCATTTACGTTGTTTCTTGTAGTTTATTTTTGTTTATATAATTAAACCTTAAGTAGAATTAAAAAAATGAAGATATTATAAAAAGGTTACTGCATTTGTATAGGAAAATATGAGCTCATTTGGTCGGAAGGATATACTGCACTCCCAGGGTCGTGTAGTATTCCATCCCAAAACTCGTTCATATTTTCCCATACAAATGCAGTAACCTATAATCACTTATTTCAGCAAATTCACTGTCTTATATTACACCATCATTTGACACCGTTGACATTGTGGCTGATATATATTTATACATGCATGCGTAGCCAAGTACGCTGTTTATGTGTATTCATGTAATTTCTTACCCGCACTTGTTGACAGTCTAATATTAAGGATAAAAACAGCACTGACAAAAGCAGACACCGATTCATATCACTGGCAATACCAGGTACGTCGCCGAGAAAACCACATATAAAACATTGTCGACGAAAATGATAAGTCTGCGGTTTTCTTTTCTGTTTGCCATATGCTCGTTTATGATGTTTTCCAGCGATGCCAATCACACACCTGCAGTATTGCATCTGTACGATTCTGTATCCTAAGTAGTCAATCGATCTTTTTGTGAGGTGATTTCTAGACACCAACATTATGTCGTTGTTGTTCAGTTTTTATCTTCCGGACCCAGTAGGAATATTTTCTCGGTATTTTAATGTAGCAAGATTTACACGGTCCGGAAAATCTAGCGATTGAATGTCGCCATGGATATGATCTCTCCTATAGTATCTCCGATTTCAGTCTTTGATTCTTCCGCCATCAGTAATTACTACAATGTTATGGTGGCTAGGATAAAAAAAAAAAAAAACTCGCATAATAATTTCGACCCACTTAAAACATTCCTCGTCTTTAACCTTCCCTGTCGATCCTGAAAAAACAACATCCTGGGTATCCCCGACTAGAAGCATAAGGTCAGCCAGTTCATCCTTGATAGCATACGCTGACGAATCAATATCGCTGGGAACCTTCTGTAAATGTATACCATTATCAATTATTAACCCTTTTAAATCAGCCGCTAGTGTAATCATGCACGTCGTAATTCTGCGGTGCTAATGACCTTGACACAGCATCAAGTGAAGCAAGTATTTCTGGACCACACACAGGTGGATTTGTTTTTGTCTTAGTTGGAAACATCGAATACCATACTGGTGGTGAAATGCTACACGTTCCGCTTCGCACTATAATAGAATATCCACTAATATATCTGAAGAATATTTTAGTAGCGTAAATCCATTCGAATCAAATAAACAACGCTACGAGGCATTACCAAGAGCGCCAATACCTTTATCAGAACAACATCGATGGCTTTCATTACTGATGGTTTTGATATTGCGATCGCTTTTGGGGATATCCTTCTGAATCTACCTTGCATAGCATCACCAATCCCATCTCCGTAGATAACTTTATATAGTGGTAATCCTGAATGTATCACCCTTCCCATTTCAGGAACACCTTGAGCATTGTGTATAATCATGTTATTTCGTTATCGCCCATCTAATTGATCAATTGCTGCAGTAATCGTAGTTACTTTTATCCATTTGACGACAATGTCCATTCCTTCACCGGTAAAGAAACGGAGACAAATAGCCGTTGTTTCAAGGATGATTATTTGAGAATAATTTCCGGCTCGTCCTCCAGCAATCAAAAGCCGTAGTCGATCAACAACAGCGAGGAGGCTGTTGAGGCAAAGTTTATCTTGAATCATCTGAGATTCAGTGATTATTTTTGTCTGTTACGAGCACGATGTGCTTGAACATCACGAGTGTCAAGGCCACTTCCGGTCCCTTCTTCAGATGGCGATTCGTTATGTGGTTCCAGAGCATGCTTCTGAAGTGCCTTTGAATCGGTTTATTTTATTTTAGTTTTTACGCTTGATTTTCTCCTTGTTTTACTTCTTTTTGTTTACGCTTCAATTCTTCATTTTTCTAAACCTGTCTGATGTGTACCATATTCATTCACTGCACGATTATACCTTTCAAAATTAATAATATTATGCTCATGTCTGATCTGCTGAGTATTCGTAGCGACAATCTACATCTTGAACCCAATCGGAACCTTTTAAAATTTTAATATATTCGGGCTTTACTTATTGATCTTTGCTACATTATACAAACTCGGCAATAACAAATTATAAAATCTGGATCCTCGATGACGACAATACCTTCTGCATTACATTTATACAATATGTTAGTTTTGCCTTTTGGTAGTGGTTGAAGAGGTTGCTGAGGTGAATGAACATTGGAACGTGGTTGAAGAGCTTGACGGGGTTTAGGAGCGGGTTGACGATGACTAGCAATATCCACTGGTAATGTTTCAATATCTTTATGTGTTGCTTCAGTAGGTGTAACAATTATTTTGACTGGTTCGACAATTGTTTTAAACATTTTGTGTACCTTCCATAAATTCCACTTGAGCTTCCTGGTGTTGCTGTAGTTGCTGTTTGACAGAATCCTGGAGGGGGAGATAATTCTTACCGTTGTCGAGCTAGTTATCTCTACGAGATCCCATAGCAGAAATACTGTTATTATTAGAACAACAATTTGATTACACAACACCGGTGTATGTAATTAACACTTTAAATCAAATACAATTTGTGGGTCAATCAGCGTTTATAACACCCTAGCTACTGCCAGGTGGCTACGTCTTTTCCTCAGTTTTTTCGGTTCACACCCATTCGACCACAGCGAGATCTGACAACAATACTTAATACTAGGCTCATTTTCTTTATGGCCTATATGCTAGAAAAGGACCCTTAAAAACACCCAAGCGGGACCTGTTTAACCCTGACTGGTTCATTTTATCCAAAAGAATATTCACCTTTCTTCACATTACTGACTCACATATAGTCTTCTGATACCGTCGGGTTAGCTCATAGTTCAAGACTCTTGTACCTTAAAGACAAACGTATGTGAAGGTGAATTTATGTAGACAAAACGGTAATATTACATCAACTGCTTTTCGTTTTAGTCTTTATTTCATAAAGGTATATATAAATAAAAATACAACGTATATTGCTAACTTTCAATATGAATGAATGTATATATAAGTAGTATGAAAAAATATCGGTACGAACTCACCAACAATTTTTCATAGGTTTTCGATTTCATTATGACCCCAAACCGACTTATGATCTAGACTTATACTGCTAAATACGCGCTTTAATGCTTTATACCACATGGACGAGTAGAAAAATCAATCGGGATAAGAACGCTCTATAACGCCGATACATCTAAATGTCAGAGGATAGTGGCCTTACTTGTAACGAGGTCACAATGAAAGCAAAAGTAGATACAACAGCACCATTAACGAACAGCAGAAAACACCATGATGACGAGTAATAATGACACCATTTTGGCGAAAACAAACGCTGTTATTCCGCTATATCGAAAAAATGACAGAGTACCACTGACGAAAACATATGTCATCGTTATGACGAATGCAAATGATACTGCACCAAATAGCGACCACATATGACAAAATGATGGTTAACGCAGCAGGCTCAGTGGTAAGCTCTTTGTTTTAGCACGAATCAAGATGATAGGTTGCCAGAACCTACCAAAAGGCAGAATATCGAAAATGTGATACGACGATTTATTTCATGAGCAATTACCGTGATTAATGACAAAGCATTTACCGCGATTAATGACAAAGCAATTACCGTGATTAATGACAAAGCATTTACCGTGATTAATGACAAAGCAATTACCGTGATTAATGACAAAGCTCACCGTACTAGCCATGATCGGTTGAGCACTAAGATCAATCACCGAGTTACACCATAAGTATAGACGTTAAAATAGTGAGGTCTACGGCAATGCGTCCTTTTTGTACAGCATTTGAGTATGCTACCCATTCATTTTGTTCTAAAGGGATTCGTCGATGTAGGAAATATGAGAAGATATTGCTCACCAACATTTGAAATAGAAGATCTTAGGTTGCAGGATGTAATCAAGGAAAATAATGATTTACCCAAAAATACACTAATCGCGGTACAGACCTAATGGGGCAGGGAACCTTGTGGTAAATATTGCAGTTCGCTCATCAGCCTACAAATGTATGTGAAGTTTGTCTTGAAACGATACCCTCCAGTATTTTTTCAGGAGCAAAGCCCGCCACATCCTGAAATCTAACGAAGTAAGCGGACTCTCCTTTTCAAACGAGTTTGTCGAGAAGCAGATCGATGGTAATTCAGCACTGCTGCAGTCACAGTTCTTTCTAAGGAATATCAGCCTGGAGACCTCCTCCTTGTAGAACAGACTGATAATGGTTATGCTGAAAATAATGTTATGTTTAGAACAAAATAAAATGCCAGAACAGTTCTCAGTGTCGTTTACCAGAGAAACATTTTGAGGGTCATTTATCAGAAAACGATTTGCATCCTTATTAACCAGAGGAATTGAAGAGTCATTAGCAAATGAATCGCAGTGTAATATTACTAGATAATATTTTGCAGTATAATATTAACAAGGAATAAGTCATAGCGTCATTTGAAAGACAACATTTCTTAGTTTCACATACCAGAGGAATCCCGGTGTAACTATCCAAAGAAAGGCATAATTTACCACATGAATTGCAGGTGCAAAATTCACTCTTCGAAGCCGCCGTTAGCAATGGGGTTCGAAGTTAATACCCACTGTATTTCAGTCGAAGGCACTTGCACCATGATCTTTTCAACGATAGACGTACTGACAGTTTTAGATACTTATTAGCTTACTGTATCTATACATGTATGTATGACTGACTGACTGACTGAATGACTGACTTTATTTCCTCTTTAAAAAGAGATTACATCAGATTAAACAAATTCAGAATAATACAAGATCATAAAATAGAACAGAAAAGTGACAAAGATACAGTAGTGATACAATTGTAATACTGTGTAAGCTACCGTATTGACAAAACGAAATATCTCAATACCTGCAATTATGCAGATCTGCAATCATTTGGCGGAGCATGGCACTGATCTTTTAACGGTTGCTTGATGATGATAATATTTCGAAAAGTTAATACGTCTATAGTGTTATGTGCTTAACATTAAGTCCGAGATAGCAACGAAAATGAAATGTAAAACTTATAACAGTGTAATTCTATATGTAGTTTCTTTTCTTCATATGACGCATGTATTTATGCATATATATACTTGTTTGCGCGTATGCGTGCGTGCATGCATTTATCTATGACTGACTGTCTAAATGACTTAGTAACCTCTACAACAAAGAGTATATCAGGTTGCTAAGATACATATTATACATATCATAGAATTATGAGACACATCATAGACGAGAACGCAAGCATGATATATACATCGTCAACTAATGCGTTTACAAAATGAGATATATAAATACAGAAAACCATATAGAAATCTCTTGGAAATAAACATAAACAAATACATAAACAAATACATAAACGCACACACAAACAGCTGTCAGACAACAAAATTTGCGGATTTGACAAGAAGACTTTGGCCTTTAATTGTTTATATTTAATGTTAATTTACTACTTACTTTTAATATCATGTTAGGGCATGTTAGTTGATAGTAGGGCACACATTTTATTGTAGAATGAAGCTATGCTGTTTGCGGTCACCAACATGAGCCTATCTGATACGTCATCGTCAATAGACGACATGCAGTCAACCCTGCTTCCAAGAAGTGTCTCCAACAATATATCGTCTTCTTGATTGAATAAGTTAACCCCGTCTCTCACTTCTAAAGAGTCAATCACTCTCTCAAAGAAAACATTTCGTTCCTCTAGCAGCATTTCGCAGCCTAAAATAAGATGTTTCGCTCTGTCGTCAGTCTCTTTTCCACAGAGTTTGCATACCATAACTTTACCAACAGGCATGATATATAGTTTCATTACTTCAGAGAGAGGCCATAACATGGATGGATATTTACGCCCAAGAAACCATATATTACTTGGTTTTAAGTCCAAATGAATGTTTCTGAAGTGAATTAAATCATCCCTTAGTTCCATATTTGCTCTCCAGGTAGTTTCTTCATGGTTTTGGATAATATCAGTAATATGTCGATTCCAGATGAGTTTTTCTTCAGTCTGCATACTTTCTGCATAGTCTAAAAGAACATTTCCCATACCATATTTCTTAGTTATTTTGTCAATATCAGGTATAAATCCCGTCTGTTTTAGCGGGTTGTTCAGATACTGACATAGGCGCATAATGAAAATCTTTTTCCAGATAAAAGTCCAATCGCCCTTACATAATCGGTTGAAAAGGAGCAATTTCATCCTATCTATGTATGCTTCCATTGACCAGAGTCCTAAGGTACTACTTGTTGCCTCCGTAGGCGAATATTTATCGAAAGCTTGCATACGTCGCGCTGCATATCTCTGGCATAACTCAAGTTCTTCTATATTTGAGTTTGTGATACCTGACCATAGTTCACATCCATATAGGACCGAGGGTAGAATAATTCTTTTCCAAATCTTCAGACTTGTTAGAGGGTTCATTCCTCCATCTCTGATACCAATAAAATATAAAGAGTTTAACAAGTGTTTGCCTTTATCACATGCTTCTTTTATCGCGTCGTTTGGTTTTAAGTTGTATTTTAGAGGTATGCCGGCATACTTCTTACTTTTGACTGCCGGAATTGGAGATTTGTCGAGCATAAAAGAAGGTATACCAGTCGTTCTTTTGTTAGTAAACAAGATGGTGCAACTTTTATCTGCATTATATCTTAATCTCCACCTTTTCGCATAGTCGGAAATTGTATCTAGCAGCTGTTGCATTGAATGACGCGAGTTAGACATTACAGTTGTGTCATCTGCTAATAAGACACAAGGCAGGTGGAGATCAACAAGATTTAGACCTCGCAAAGTGTGATCTAATTCCGTGATCAAATCATCTATCATTACAAGAAAGAACCAGGCAGACAAGATACGGCCCTGTCCTACACCCTGCATAATATCGAAGCGTTTGGACAGCTTGCCCGCATATAAAACAGAGCTTGTTACTCTCTCAAACGAATCTTTCATGATGCGCCAGGTCTTCCCTTTGATGCCAAGTCTGTACAACTTGTAGAATAACCCGTTATGCCAAACTGTGTTGAAGGCTTTAGCATTATCAAGAAATGTAGCATAGACAGGAGTATTTTTATCCAAATAGTAGCATATAGATTCTTTGATACAGAACGCTGCAGTGATACTACCGCAATTATTTCTAAAACCCTGTTGCAACGGATTTGGAAAAGAAATCTGTTTAGAAAATATAAGTAGTCTACTATATATAATTTGTTCTAGAACTTTCTGAAGCACTGGAATTATAGTTATATCGCGGTAATTATTCATATCTAATTTGTTCTTTCCCCCTCCTTTGAATATTGGTATAACCAAACCTTGTTTAAAGTGGCACGGGTACTTCTCGGCCTCGTACACTTTTGTGAATATAATTTCAAGTAATTGTACACTGCTTGGAGGGTCCGCAAACAGTAAATGCTCAGCAACAATACCGTCGTGGCCACATGCCTTATCTTTATTGAGAGAGCTAATTGCACTACTGATTTCGTCTCTAGTGGGGATTTTATCAACAAGTTCATCAAAGTGTGAATAGGTTTCTTTAGTTTGTTTTCTGACCTCTGCTAAGACCATCTGGTAATGATTTTCATCGTACAGATAAGTATTGTCAGGCAGTGATAAACTGGAGAAATGATTTGCCCATAACTCTCTAATAGAGTCGTGATCGCGTACAATTTTTCCGTTTGATTCGATTTCGTGAATGTAATCGCGTTTATTTCTTTTATTCCGTATAAACTTATAGAAAGTAGAAATATCGAGCTCTGCAGCCTTTTCAAGCTCACTAAATTGTTCTCTATCGTATATTTCTTTAGCTTTCAATAATTCTTTTGCAAACAATTTCTTCGCTTTCTTATAGTTCGCATATGATATATATTCCCAACCTCTTGGCCTACCATTAGAAATCCATACCCTGCGTTTCAGCCGCATTTCCGTGTGAAACTTTTTTACGTTTAATAGTTTCCAATAGGGGTTAGCGTATGGGCAAAACCTCTTTATGGGGAGAAACCTAGATGCTGCTTCATGTAAAATCTTTACTGTGTCTTGAATAATAATTTCAATATCGACATTCGTCGCTAATTCTGCTTTATGCATTTGCGCTAACAATTCGTTGCGTGTTGCTTCCTTATATCTATTCATTTGTTCTGCTGAGGCTTTCTTCCAATTTATGGAATGAATGATATGCTCGTCAGCCATTATTGTCTTATGTACTAAAGGTGTGACCAACTCTATTTTTACAGGAAGATGATCTGAAATGTTTAAAGGATGATCATCTATTATTTCTGCCTTAACCACTAAATCGAATTTACTTTTTTGCAATAGTATATGGTCTATCAAAGATTTTGATTTGCCATCGGTTGAGAAAAAAGTAAAATCTGGCCCTTCACAAATGGATTGACTATTAACAGATATTAGATGTCTATCGCTCAGAAACTTTTCCAGAATAGTGCCTCTAGCGTTTGATGTTAAACCATTTGCTTTGGAGCTAAACAGTGAACTTAGCTGACCATTGAAGTCTCCGGCAAGTATGGGAATGCCTTCTTTGCAGAAAATATCAAACTGATCCTTTAGTTCTTCTATTGTTTCGGAGTAACTTGCAATAGGAAAATTAGTTGATGGTAAAAGTGCCCCGAATATAAAATATTTAAGTCTATCATTACATTTTACCTCTATCCCTAAAACTCTGTCACTGCCAGCGCTCGACAAGGGATTAACGCGGAGTGATTTCCTATAAAGGATTGCTATTCCCCCGAACCCCGTATGCCTTAGCCTTTCTTCGAAATTTACAGCTAGTCTTTTGTCAGAGCGTGCGAATGATTTAAAATCTGGATGTATATTATCTAGGAAATTGAGCTGCTCCGGAAGAAGCCAATGCTCAGTAAGTACAGCAACATCTACCTCATTTAGCAAAGAATGCAAGTAAGGTGACCCGTACATGACTCCTTTTACGTTCCACGTCAACAAACGAAATGTATGACTAGACATTAGTTGACTTAACGAAAAATAGATTTTCAACACAAGTATTGCAAAGACTTTATAGCAATTTACCATAATATATGTATTTTACTTACTACTCCTTTATTTATTTACGCCAGTACTGCTGGGTGTCCTTATCACCATAATCCTCATACCATTCTCTTGCCCATACAAAATTTGGCCAAAAACCTTCCTCTAAAACTTTCTCAAAGTCTAACTTATCTACCGTGATTAAAACAGTAAAAGTGTCCTTTCCTCCTTTTACTCGCCAATGCTTTAATATCTGAGAGTCAATTACTTCTACCCCTTTAATTTTAGCGTGTTTTTTAATACAGGTTCTCATCTCCTCTCTTGTTCTATCAACTGGTATTCTTGACATTAGAACTCGACGTTCATAAGAGTTCCTCATTCGTTTATGTGGTCTGTAGTTTCTGTTGGTTGTGATAACTTCAATCGGTTTGTTTACTTTATCAGTGTCCTTCAATGAGGTGCCCGGATTGTTTGCTAATGGTGACCTTCTCTCCCTATCGTTGTTCCTTGTGTGTACTCGTGCCGAGTATTTCTGATCTTGGAGATAATCACGTACATCGTTATCTTTAACTAATGTAGGTTCTTCGTTGGAGGTATTGAGTATGGTGGACAGTGTCGACGCCACTCTTTCCCTTGAGTCAGTTGACTTGGCCGTATATTCCGTTTGATCCGATAAATGCTTCCGCCGTTTGATATAATCAGAGTCCAGAGCATTTATCGCTTTAGCCCTCTTTTCCGTTTGTGTTTCATTTGAATGATTGCCCATACGCACTATATCAGCTAGTAATGTCTGAGTTTCTGCCTCACAAGTAGTGAAGGGGGGCACTATACGTACAATGGGAATTAGCATTAAAAACACCCTTGGGGCACTATACGTACAATGGAAATTTAACATGGAGAAAAATCGTGGGGCACTATACGTACAAGGGGAATTTAACATGGTGATAAATCGTGGGGCACTTTACGTACAAGGGGAATTTAACATGGGAATAGAGTTTGGGCTTGTTTAGGGACAAGGGGAATTGAACATGGGATTTTTTTTTTTTAAAAATTTTTTTAAAAAAGGGGTAGGCAATTCAAAAGACTATCTCTTTTCGAGAAATATGGCTGGCCCTGAAAAGGGCCTTTGGGTTTTCTTCTTCTAATTTCTTCTTTTCCTCCACCAACTTCTTATTTTATCTCCAACACTCTTTCTCTTCTTTTTTTTCTCCTTCTCTTCTTTCTTCTCTTCCTCCTCTTCTTCTTTCTTCCTCTTCTCATTTTCCTCTTCTTTTTCAATTTTTTCGTTCCATGTTCTTATTCTTATCTTTTCCTCTTCATCCTCCTTCTCCTCCTTGATCTCTTTCATTACACCACTAATCTTGTCCTTTGCTTTCCTTAAATTGTTAATTTCCATCTTTACACGATGGGGACTATAGGAATAATGGTCTTCAACCAGTCTTAATAGCATCTGTTCCATTATTCCTAAGTTCTCTAAAACGTCTTGCAAGGTTTGTAATTTGTCCATTTGGTTTGACGCCATCTTCTTTGTATTCTTTGCAGAATGGTTTGAACGACGAATACTGTGGGTTCTTATACGAAAAGCGCGAACGTGAAGGAAAACATCCCCTAAAACATAAAATGGATCTTACCTAGATGATGACCGAACATCGCGCGGACGTGAAGGAAAACATCCCACTTTTCTCATTTCATATAATATAACCCTAACTATACTCTCCACATTTGCTAAGAAACCCATAATCTACTATTCACACCAACATACCTGAGCTCTTACAAACACATACACTTCCACTATTAATAAAGAGTTAGTGTTTATTTTCACACTACTCTACCTACATACATTGGCAAATTAATAGTTATTTCTTTTCTAGAGTATTGGGTAGCCCTGAAAAGGGCTGTTTTGTTTGGAACTTCATGGGCACCTGGTTAATGGTGGCACCTTCCAGGCCTGGCGCCACATACACATCTTATCCCCCAGTTACTTTTTACCTTTTGAGGGGAGAGAGCAGAGGCAGGATATGTTGCTTCAGAATCCCAATTTTCACTCTCTGGGATTTTGAAATTTCTTCTCTCCTTTTCCTCCTCTTCTTCTTTGTTTCTTCTTTCCTCTTTATATCTTCTTTCTTCTTCTTCTTTGTTTCTTCTTTCCTCCTCTCTTATCCTTCCCTCCTCGACAATGGCTTCCGCGGCCAGTTCATTTAATATGCGCCTGGCATATTCCAGATGCACATGAAGCTCCAACAGTTTCTCAAGTCTCGTGTTCATTTTTGGTGTTGATCAATCAACAAGGGTAGCTCGACTGCCGAACGAGTTTCAATTTATAGTGAAAGCGCGGACGTGATGGAAAACATCCCCCTAAAAACATAAAATTCATCTTACCTAGATCATGACCAAAAACAACAACAACAACGCGCGGACCTAAAAGAAACACTCGCTCACTTTTTTATGCTACCCATCACTTCAATAGACTATCCACATACGCAAAGCAATCCAATCTAACCCCTAATATACACCTCAAACAACCCCAAAAACAAACATCATTTTAATCTACTATCCACACTAACCTACTTTATCACTTACAAACACAATCACACAAACTCATACGCTCACATTTTTAAAAGCTAGAGTTAGTGTTTATTTTCACACTACTCTACCTACATACATTGGCAAATCGATCGTTATTTCTTTTCTAGAGTATTGGGTAGCCCTGAAAAGGGCTGTTTTTTGTTTTGCTATGGCATTCTTTTTTAGTTTCTAAGAATGCGATGTCCTCTGAGGATAGACTTTCTGGCGATAGGTCTGCTTCTTCGGAAAGAGAAGAAGAATTCTTTGGTGTCGATACGACAATCCACAAAGCCTCTGTCAGCTTCAGGCTGTTGCTGCTGCTGTTGTTGTTTTTGCTGCTGCTGTTGTTGTTGTTGCTGCTGTCTCTGAAGTCTGTACTTCTCTGTCCATTCTTCTTTTTCCCTGTTCATTTCTTCTCTGAAGAGCTCTTCTATCAGGTCTTCAGTGATTTTTAACATTCTCACATTCTCTATTTCTTCTGGCTTCGGTATCAGACTGTGTCTGACCCTATGCAGATTCACGTAGGCTTCGTTGAGCTTAGCTAGTTTGGAGCACATCTTCTTAGGAGGATGAGTCGACAATGGATGGCTAGACTGGGAACAACCCGGTTCTTAAAGTGAAAGCGCGGACGTGAAGGAAAACATCCCCCACACGGTTTTCGAGCCGCAACGTTCATGAGAGGGATAGTAAGAAATGAAAGAGCATCAATCCAACATTCTTCTAGCTAAACAAACCACAAAGGCATTTTTTTCAAAACACAACATTTTTTATTCAAAAATCACTTAACACTAACTAACAACAACTCTAACAATAATCCAACATTATAACATCAAACAATTTTTTTTCAAATTACAAACATTTTTTTCTTCAAATACAATCTACTTTAAACAAGGCTGACAACGTTGTGAATGAAATTGTGATTTCCACTGTTGGAAATCATTAGGCCATTGATGGACACTACGTTTCCTAGCTTGAGACAAAAGATAAGCATAATGGTCACAAAACCATCGATCTACTTTCACATCGTTTCTAGAAGAAGAACGAGGATCAAAATGAGTCACTAAATGTTCTAAGGAATAGCCCAGGCTGCGATGATGCAGAAAATACACACAATATTGTCCACACACCAAGGAATCTGTGCCTTGTAATTTCACGTTATTGAATCGGGTGGTTTGAGCATTTCTTCTCATAAAGTCAATGATATCGTCTTCCAAAGGGGGCAATCCATACGAATCGAAATATTCCACATAGCCTTCTTGAGGAAAGTAGACGGCTACCCAGTGGGTTCCTGGGAGATGACTATCGTCCGTGTTGATCACGTAAGCTTGATGGTCTTTAGGTTTGCGATGAGGGAGTTCATCTTTAGCACAGACGACGGGATTCCAAGAAGACGTATACGAACTGTGGTTCAAAAGGTAATAAAGTTCCCAGGTATCCATTGTTTTGTGTTTGTTTTCTTCTTCTTCACAGGTAATAATACGTCGTCAATTCGATCCTGACTTTTTGCTTGAAAATGTCTGACGAATAAACGGTTATTCGTTCTGTTTCCTCACTCTGATTCAGGAGAGCTTCGATACGATGGATCTCTTGAGTGGTTAATGCTGGACAAGAATGTTCACGCAAGTCTTTATACCACTGGTGCAACACGTCTTCGTTCGAGATGAGACTCCAAGCTTCGTCCAGATACTCGTCCAATTTTTCTTCTTGACTCAACATCAGGCATTTATCGTGTTGAATTTGACTGGGATGATCGTTTTGACATCCATAGCAATTTTTCTTGATCAATTCCGTCATTTTGTCGACCAAGTGTTTGGCAAAACAGGAGACTAAATGGGCTTCTTGTTCTGGCCATCTTGACTTCATCATGACAACTTCTTCGTCTTTGTCTTGGGATCCTTCTTCCACGATCTCCTCACATTCCGTCTCCAAAGTTTCTCCACTAGGTAAAGAGGGAGAACAGTCTTCCATGGCTTTCTAATAATCTAGAATGACTTCTCTCAAACTGTTGATTTCTATCGTATTATCGAATTCTGCATACAGGATGACGTTCACTGTCTCTGGCAGAGGATTTGCAAACTGAAGTTCCACACGAATCTGGCCAGATTTTATAGGGTGGAAATGTCCCTCGTCGCTGCCTTGGTCTGGAGTGAAATCGAAAGCCCACAAAGCATAGCCTCCGTCATAATCGTTGTACGTAATGCCGTGAGTGGTGTTGGTTCCTAACTGTCCGGTGGCTTCGTACAGGGACAAGTACGATCTCAAGTAATTGTTCTTGGCAAAGTCAGGTTCGAAAGGTCGGGTACACAAGGTCTTGCCATCACGACTGACTTCGATTTTCTTTACGTCGAAGTGATGAAAGTGGAAAGGATTTTGATTGAAGGCTCCGTTGAAGGCTGCATTCGAGACCATACCAAGGATCAAACGCTTGGGTAACTGTCCTTGAAACAGATGATCTTCGGTTATGGATTGCAGTCCAGCAGAAATGGTGAACGTTTTCACTTCCACGCGTCGGATGGGATACTTGGCGGTTGTTCTGCTCAACGTCTGACTGATGTCGTTTGCCACTTTAGGTAACACTTCCACGCGCCGTACGTAGAGTCTGGCTTGTAGGATTGTGCTTTTAGGATTGCCACCTTTAGTAGCATCACTATCAGCCAACAAATGGAAAGCGGCATTGCTGCGATTCAGTCTCAGGCGCACATTGACACCGTTCAGCAAATATTTCTCTTGCAACCACATGTCCAAATGCAAACGATCCATCAGTTCTAAACTCTTTCCACCTAGGATTTTCTTTTGTCTTTCCACAAAGCCGTCATTGTCTTTTTTTAATGTGTTGAACTCGTTCGCTTCGTCAGGTTCCCACAGCACACAAGCATTGAGATGAGTATCCTTGGCATCTATTCCGTACGTCAAGAGATTTTCCAGGTAGGCACGGTAAGGGTAAGTATCCATGCTACTGCTGACTAGTTTGTTATTCAAGTACAAGTCCACTGAGCTGAACAAGGAATGCATGAAATTGTTGACGGGAGCTATATTCTCAGTGTCTTCTACTGCACCATCCTCCTTATCTAGAACTTGGACTTTCAGGTACAAGTAACTGCTATTCAGATCGATGTAATCTTCGGGCTGTCCTTTGATTTCAAACTCGATGGGAGCTGAGGCTGTCAATGAGGAGACGGGATGAAATTCCACCCATTGGGATTCTTGCATGGTCATCATGGTGGGGGGCATGGCAAACAGATCCAGTTCCGTCTTGGAACAAGCGCAAGACTCTCGGTGCATCATTTTTTGTTGTTGCTTTGTTTCAATAATCAAAAACGTCTAAGTCTCGAACGGTTCTTCTTTTCTTGGCCTTTCTCGCTTGAAGTCTGGTGAAAGGGTGTTTTCTTCTTCTTCGTCGTCTCTTTCTGCCTTGTCCTTGCTGAATGCTTGACTCGGTAGCCTGCAGGGCATTTATAGGTGTGTCTCGTCGGCCTAAAATGTCTTTGCCCGTTTGCAGCAAGACATTTTTGCCTGCCCTCATGAAGGCTTCTTTAGGGTTCTGTTTGTCTATGATGACATTTTGGAGAAATTCTTTGCCTTGTGTCAGTGCCGCATCTTTCAAGGCGTGCAATCCTCGTGTCACCATCGGTTTCAACACTGGGGCCACCGAACGAAAGGCCGATTTTAACATGTCTCCTAAACCGTGTCCTCGCTGTCGAGCCACCCCTTGGTACACTGGATACATGACTTACTTACGATTCGTGAGAGAACCGTTTTCGAAAATGGAGTTTCACCGTGACTTTTCCTTTGTTGGTGAATGGAATATTTTGTCCCAAATCTCCTTTTATAGTAATGTTGACCGTGTCCAAATACGACTTAGTGACCGGCAAATAGTGAGGATGGACAAATTCGCGGTGGACGTGATAAGTGTTTCCACCTTCCTCGTCAGCGTTTGTGGCAGAATCCACTTTGAAAGGAATGACACGCAGTAACGGTACGGAGGTGTGTCCCACCACGTTGTATTCCACCACATCGGAGTACACGAACATCAAATTCAGTCCTTGGTTCAGTTCTACCGGGGTACGAAAATACTGGCAAAAAGTCACGTTGTCGTAAATGACGGGTAATTCGGGTGATGTTTTTCGTTCTCCTATCTTCCTCAGCTCCATGTCACCGCCCAACAATTCGGGACAAAATATAATGGAGATGATTTTACTTCGCTCAAATTTCATCAAGAAGCGACGAGCTACTTTGTGGTACTCCATGGTGACACTTTTGTTCCTGAAATTGTCCTTCTTAAAAACTTCCCCAAACACGCCATTAAACTTGGAGGCTATGGCGCTGACCAAATGATGACCACTGAAATAATAGCCTGGGGGAATCACAAAGTTGTAGGTCCACGTTTTAAGTTTCTCATCAAAGGTTTTATTGTCATATTTGACATTCTTATCCAAGTACTCTTGCAATTGCTCGTCATTAACTTCCACCTTAAAAGTATTTTGATTGTTAAGGACATTGTGGACTTGGGTCGGGTGAATCATTTCCACTAAAGCCACTTCCCAATGGGCTTCGTGATCTAAGGGGATGGCTTGAGGTAATTTGGCCGTGTAACAGCACAACGTATTGTTGGGAAACACCTCCATGGAACTGTCACTGGGTAAGGTTAAGTAAAATTGGTTTTGGTGACTCATAATTCCAGAGTTCTGTGGCTGTCCGAGGGGTTATTAATGGACGTCAGAGGCGTGTCTCCGCCCAAAATGGGGTTCTGGTTGTGGTTGTTATTGGAGTGGTGACTGGCACTAACACTGGCAATGGACACAACGTTCCCGTTCGAGGAGAATTTCAGGGAGGGATTGGGAAGTAGGTAACCGATGCAACTGCTCAATAAAATGGTCCACAATTGTTTGTCTCCTTGTTGCAAACTCAAATTGGCGATGGCTGCCCCGATGACACAATACACCACGAAGATTTGGCAGAAAAAGACGATTTGCGTTTTAGGCACACGTTCTCCACACCACACCCACAAGGGTTGTTTTTGTAAATCTTGCACAGAAGAACTAGGGGAAGAAGGACTGGTCGACGTAGCTGCGTCTGATGTGTGAAAGGGCATGATGGTCACTTCTTTTTATAGTCGATGACTTGCGAAGCGTCGATCCAAGAATCGAAACTGGGTGGATATCCTTTCCAACGTACTTTGACTTCTTTGACACGTCGTTTGCCCACTTTACGGGTTCTGCGTTCGAGAATGCTTTCGATGTCGTACACGTCGTCTTCTTTTTTGGTGACACGTTGTAACTCGGGCAAATAAAACGTTCCTTTGAGTACTTTTCCGTTCATGTCTTCCAATTTATAGACGGCAGGATGACGGCCATGCACTCGTCCAGTGACGCGAAACAGTTCGGTCGTCCAGTTAGGTAAGTAACCTTTGTCGAAAGTGCGTTTGGTTTTGCCAATGCGCACCCAATCTCCTACGGCCAACTCTCCACTTTTCTTGGGGACAGCCCTCGTCGGGGACGTACCGAACAGACGCTCAAACACCAGCACTTCGTTGTCGGGAGTCACGTCTTGCGGGGCACGTCCGATGCTTCGATGGTAAGATTGGTTGTACGCTTGCACCAGGTGCGGTAAGATGTCGATGTACTTCAGAGTGTGGTGATGCGTAAAATATTTCCACATGCGTTCTTTCAAAGTGCGTTGAAAACGTTCCACGATGCTGGCTTTGGTTTCGGGATTCTCGGTGGTAAAAAAATGAATGTCACGTTTCTTTAACTCTTTTTGGAAAGCTTGGTTCAGAAATTCGGTGCCTTTGTCCGTTTGCCATCGAAGAGGGTGACGACCGCTTTGTTTCAACACCCGTTGCAGGGCTCGTACTAACTCGCTGCTCGATTTGGAAGTCAAGGGCACGACCCAGGCAAATTTGGAAAAGACGTCGATGACACAAAACAAATATTTGTAACCACGATTGTAGCTGGCCAAATGAGAGACATCGGCTAAATCGGCTTGCCATTGATGATCGATGCCTTCCACTCGGGTGCGACTTCTGGCAAACTTGCGTCGAATGGGTTTGTGCAAAGTGTAGGTAGCTTGTTCTTGTAACCATCGTTGCACTTGAGGTAAACGGAGACTTTTCAGTCGCGTTTTGGCAGCACGATACAATTTTTGAACTCCTGCGTAACCTGCAGGATGCGAGGGATCGTAGTAAATGCTAGCTAAGACTTTTTCCATTTTTTTTTGTGTTGATTGGTGTGTTAATAAGGCACCCACTCTTGGAAGAGGCTACTCTTTTTCTCTTGGGGTATTTTCTTGGATTGCAAGGCTTTGCGTGTGCGACCGGCAATAGGTGTCGAAGAGGAGGAGGATGTCTGAGCGGGGGATATCGGTTCTTGTTTCACTTCTGTCTTCACTTCTGTCTTCACTTTCTTTTTCTCTTGTGAGGAAGAAGGGGTGGCCATCATCTTTTTAATCCATCCAATTCTGGAGGTAGGTGGTGTTGTTAACTTGCGTACTTTTTCTGGTGGAGTTTGAAACCCTTCTTCTTCTTCTTCTTTTCCTTTTTCTGTCTTGGTCACGGGTACTGGTGGTACTGGTACTGGTACTGGTGATGGTGTTGGACTTTTCATCAAGGTCTTAAAATCTTTCAAAGTGGGTAAAGCTGTTTCGTCTAAAGCTTTCTGGTGAAAGAGTTGCAGTCGTTGCAAGAGTTGACCGTACTTTTGCGATTTTTCTGTTTCGGACAAATCTTGGCGATCCAGCAAGGATTGCAATTCGTGTTGTAACTGGGACATCTCGCTCAAATTGGGATTGGGAGGTAAATGCGGGGTGCGTTGTTCTTGCCACCGATGGTATTCCATCCATCGTTTGTAAGGCACTAAAGCTAGTTTTCGTCCTTCCATGGGGTTGTCAGGGGTGAATTCTGAGATCTTGGGACTTCCGAAGGCCTTTTTATCTTGCTCCCACCAGTCCTCCCAACATGGTTCCCAAGACTCCTTTCAGTATGGGGCCTAACAAGAGAGGTAAAATGCCTCCACGTTGGACCAACATCTTCTTTTTTTGACGAATGGGAATTTTCTTTTGAACCATTTTCCGAAGAACGTGACGATGTTTGCCTAAGCATTGTTTCTGGTGTTTGGACAAAGGGATCGTGCCTTTCAAGACGTTCAAACAACATTCGCACACGGTATCGATGACCTCTTTGGAAGCCGTTTGAATGAGTTTTTTTCGTAGGGGTGGAGAAGCTTTGGACAGGACAGATAACAGGTCCCCATGTTTGGCTAAACGTGGTGGCAGTCCTTTCCTTTTCTTTCCTTGGGGTTTTCTGGAGGGTGACATCTTTGAGTCTTTAGGAGCACCTAAAAACACTGATACCCTACTCGGTCACAGGCCTTTTTTATACTGGAACGCGTCGCCACTGATTGTCTTTACGTTTTATCAGTTTGAGGACAGGCATGACACGTCGTGCAGGGGTACGTAACGGACTAAATCGAGCCAGTTCTTGTTTGGACAAATCCAGTAAACTTTGTAACATGCCCGATCTTTCTTGGACTTTGATTTTGGGAGAAGGTACTTTGTGAGCAGCAGCCACTGCCGCTAAATGGGAAGGTCCTGCCACTGGGGAAGTTCTTTTGGGGGTCATCAACGGAGAAGTTATTGGTGTGATCAACGTCTCCAAGTACTCTTCAGTTCCTGGTGACATCAACGGAGAAGTGGACAAACGTGAGGCTGCCGGAGACGCAGTCACCGCTGTGGCAGGTCGTGGCTTGCGAGTGTAAGGTTGCGTCCTGGCCGAAGTGCCTCTCTTGCGACTAGTTTTCTTCTTCTTCTGTGGACTTTTCTTTTTCTGAGGACTTTTTCTCTGTTTCTTTTTCTGGGGGCTTCTTTTCTTTTTCCGGGGTGATGGTGGTGGTGTCTGGTAAGAGGAGGGTCCTGCCACTGGAGAAGTTATTCTTCTTGGGGACTTGGTCTTTTTCTTTTTCTTCTTGGGGCTTCGTTGAACTTTTGTCTTGGGGATAACTTTGGGGGCATTAGGATCCCATCTTAAGAGTGAGCGAATGATGACCCCTCCTAGAGTACCGCTCCCTCCAGGTTTCAAAATGATTTGTTTTTTGGTTTGAGTGTCGATGCGGGGATCGGCCAGTTGGACCAAAGCGACTTTGTTTCGATCGAAAAAGCGTTGGGTTTGATGAGGAATCTGAATGATTCCTTGGAGTAATTGACGTGCCGTCACCGTGAACCATCGTAAGACTTCTTTGAGACTAGCTTCTAAGACACGGGCTCGTGTTTGTGGATCTTTTTCTCGGCTGATGCCATACAAGGCACGAATCAATTTGACGGGAAGGTGTGACTGAAGGGACGTCATGTTCACACTGTGTGAGACAGACGAAAAAGGGTCTGAGGTTTTTATAGATTTTTTTCATGGGAGGAGTGAAATGAAGTCGAGGACGGAGACGTGTACAGGACAGGTCCTCCGTCTTGGCACCAGTGGTGAAACAAGTGGGTACGAAATCGCAAATCCTCGGGGGTCGTAGGTTTCAAATCGACGAGTAAATAGGCATGTGGCGTTTGAGTGGCATCGTCGTACGCCTGAGTCAGCCAAGGCGTTCCTAACTCTTTGGCTAAGACTTGCACTTGCGATTTATCTCGAGGGCTTTTAAACAAGACTACGTAATGCGCATTGAGACTGATGGTGCGATGGGCTTTACTTTGTTGAAACAAATTTTGGGTGATGTAAACGACACTGGCATTACGGTGATGCCCTTTGCGCGTAAACCACAATTTAATTTCTTCTTCGTCTTCTCCTAACATGTCGTCGAAAATGACCAAATGGGTTAGACGGGAGTCAGAGACGATGCCATCGTCTTCTTTAGGAATGCCTTCCACAAACACGATGGAATCGCCTTGACTTTCTCGCAAGAGGCTGTACGCCGATTGCCACTCTTTGTAACACCACACGATCCGTTGAGGTGGCCGATCGATCAAATGATGTTTATGTTCGATCAAACGTTTGACGAATTCGGTTTTGCCTGAACCGCTAGGTCCAGCAATGAGCATGTTAAAGGGATGGCGAAGATACAAAGCCTCCCAACTGGCACGATCTAAGTGTTCGTCGATGACTTTGACAGTAGAGGAAGAGGGAGCAGAGACAGCAGAGGTAGCCATGGTATGAGAAATGTCACTTGTGACACGAAAAAACAAACAAGACAAGAGTTTATATACTTTTTCAGAACACGTTTATTGAATGTTTCAAATATGAACACGAAAGACAAAAATACATACAACCCAAATAGTGATGTACAGGAATATAAAACACAGCAAAGCGATCAAAGTGGAATATAAACAAGTGTCTGTACAACATGTTTTGGTTAACCAAGATGTCCTAGGGACAGTGTGTAATGTTCTTACAGTCTCTACATGAGGTATTGTCACACAAGTGTCCTCCCGGAATGACCTTTCAGGCATGTCCATGACAGTCCTGTCCTGAAGCGAGTGGTTGTTCTCGGTGACGGGTTCTTCTGGCACCGTCACTAACACGGGTTGAAAAGTAACTTTTTTCCTTGAACAACTCTTGTGCATACTGGGCCACTTCTTGGGTCCAAGCCTCAAAACCCCCCTTTTTCCAGTCACGAACATCTGTCCAATGGGGATGTAAGTCACAAGCTACACACACATCGTCATACACGTCTTGGGTCGCTAAAAGTTGACGAATCTTTTTTTCCTGTTGAGGTCGAGAAGTATCCAGATGAAAACGCAAGGCTTTGAGCAAAAGGAGTTTTTCGTGACCATTTAAGGCCATGGAGGTGGTAAGTACTGATCGTAAAGAGTCCACAAAGAATCGGCTGGTAAACGAAATCCCAGAAAACAAGTCACTAAGACACACACCACTTGTCGTCCAAAATTGAATGGATACAGTTCTTGTAATAATTGATGGTAATGATCCACGATTTGAATATGGTCATTGAGTTCCTTCCACGGAATCTGTTGGATGACATGTGACATAAACCGTGGCATGGCAGCCTGTTTTTATATTCTCTTTTTTTCGGATGCAATAGACGTACTTTCTAGCCAGAGATCTTCGTTCTCCAGTAGGGAATCTAAATCTTGCATACTGTAACCGAAACGTCAGAGTTCGTTTAGGTGTTTCCTCTTCCTCTAAGTAGATTCCACGTAAAATATGTTGGTAATCCTTTAACTTGTCTTCCTCAATGTATTGCTGTAGGTGAATCTCGAAGTAACCATAATCATGAACATGTCGATCATTAGCGACCTCAAAGTTTTGAACAATGTCTGACCATTGAAAGAATTTCTGACGAATCAGTTCTCTTATACCATTCAAGTACCAGTGGTTAAAGATCTGGTGACGTATCGGATGCAATTGTTCTTTACGTTTCACTTGTATTTTCACCAGCTCTCGGTAAATGCGTTCTCTCAACTCCACAGGCAAAGCACGAATGTTCTCTTGTAAAGTATCCATGAATAGGTCATACTAAATCCTCTTTGGTCTGACACAATAAATGTACTCTTTGCACAAACATGGTTTCACTTCAGTGTCGAATTTAAATCGTTGAGTCACTAATCTACACATTACAATTCGTTCAGAAGTTTCCTCTTTCACCAAGTTGACATTGTGTGAAAGATGTTGGTAATTCGTTAACTCTTCCTCTGGAATTCGATGCAATACGTTTACAATGTAGTAGATAGAATCGTCAATACCAAACCATTCCTTTTTATAACCAGGAGGTCGTTGATCAATGTCTGTCCAATGGAACACTTTCAATTGAATCAGTCCTTGTATAGCCTTCAGGTACCAGTGGTTCAAACACCGGTGACGTATCGGATGCAATTGTTCTTTACGTTTCACTTGTATTTTGACCAGCTCTCGGTAAATGCGTTCTCTCAACTCCACAGGCAAAGCACAAATGTTCTCTTGTAAAGTATCCATGAACAGATGATTATGGTAAGAAGTTACTTCAATGTCTCGGTCCCACTAAAGGTAAGTAATGACAATTCGGTGACCATCGAGCATGTTCTACGTAGGCCGAATCTTGCGGTTCCCAGTGGTGAAGTGACACACCACAACTGAAGCACTTGACTTTATCTCCTTCGCCCAAGTAGAAAAATCCGGCTCTGGCTAATTCTTCGGGGGTCGGTCCTCCCAGATACTTTGGCCATTTTCCTTTGAACGATTGAAGACGATTTTCAAAGTCGCAGTATTCCGACGAACGCACAGGAAACGAATATTCGTTTTTCACAGGTTCGTTTCGATGAGGGTTGAGTGAAATGGGTAGGAGTTTGCTCAGGGCTGGATGACATCCGTAGGGAGGTAAACGTGAAGGTCGACATTCCCCTTTAAAACGAAACCCAGTAAAATGTCCAAGAGGACGAGCAGCATCGCTTTCGCATCCCACAGGTTTGACACGCACAGCATCACTTTCCATGACAGGGGTAGGGGCACTAAAGTTCCCATGATGCTTTACGGCATCGCTCAGGTCACAAGGTACAGCATCGGTCCCATCGCAAGGCTCACAATCGCACTCGTCTGCAAACTCCGTTACGCAATTACAATGGTAACCACATGGACAATCGCAGTTTCCTTCCGGACATTTTCCGTCGCAATGCATGGGTCTTATCCATCCAATATTAGTCACACTAGAGGAAGATACAACTTTTTTACAATCCCCAAACTGGAACGATGTCTCTTTCAAAGTATTCATCTTGTTTGCTCGGTCTTGGTAGTCACAATGAACTATCGGTCTTGCCTAGGGTTCCTTTTTTATATACAGACCAATACCGACGTGACCGTACGGTAAGGTGAAATGATTGGGAAGTCGAACTCGCTTCTGGTACACTTTTGATAGACTTTTTCCAAGGGCCGACTGACGATGTGGTGAGTGGGTAAACGTACAATCTTGTTCGGTTGGTAAGTGGTCACTTTAAAGTTTCCATCCTCTCCCGATTGCAAGGCTTCTTTCAATACCCCAAAGTTGACCACTCGACTGGTACGATAATTCAGAGTCAGTCCTTTCACTTTGCACGTCGTGTGCACTTCTCCTTGTTTGTCACGGTATTCGTAGCCGTAATTTTTGGGACCGCCACTGACGAAACTTAGAATCTTGTCGTCGGGATGTTCGTCTGTCCAGGCTCCTAAACGGTCTCCTTCGATGTTAGGGTGATGTTGAATCGGGTGATGGATGTAAATGCAACTGTCCGTGTCAAAGTACAGGACGCGTTCTTCTAACAGTTCTAAAGCTTCGTACAATTTTAAGCGAGCATGGGCTGTCACGTAAGCCGCAATGATGACATTTCCAAAAGGGTCGTCCTGTACAAAGTCCAGATCTTCTTCGTAATTGACCAAGATTAAATTCTCTCGAACGACGTCCACGTGTTTCATGTATTTGGTTTTGTCGTGAATCATCTGGAAGTAGCGGGAAGGTTCTGTCAAATATTCCGTCTTGGGTAAACACGGTCGTTGTGCCATTTTACCCCACAAGCAATTTAACATCACTTTGGCAAACGATCGCCTGCCTTCGTTTTTCTCGATGTGGTCTAAAGTGATGCCTTCTTGTTCCCGGTATTTCTCTTTGAATTGTATTTGGTCTTCGGGAGTGTGACACCAGGAAGGATAGCCGCTGGCTTCTTGCTTCAGTTTCAAAAAGGCATCCACGTAGTCGGCGAAAATGCCTTTCTGACTGGGGTCACCCTTGCAGTATTGTTGTGTCTTGGGAAAGTGGCAAATTTCGTACACTTCTAACAGTTGGTATCCCATGTCCATAGCTTTGAACAATTCTACGCTGACCCAGGTTCCCGTCAAGGCCCGTTCTTCCTGGGTGTGCTGACAAGGCTGATCTTGGTTGCACGTTTCGGCACAAGTACGGCACAAGGGAAACATCAGTTTGCCTTGACAATGGTGAGGTAAGACGGGATGGTAGAGGTTCGTGGGAGGCAAAACTTTACACTTGATCAAGCCTTCGTATTGTCGAATATTTTTCAGGTCGATGTGTTCCGTCAGCAATTGTGGGTGCCCTACGGGAAAACGACAATATTTGCACACGTAGGGATACAGCGAACACACGTCCAAGTATTTGATTTCTTCTCCTTTCTCTTCGTCGGCTTGGTACAGCAAACAGGTGGCATTGGTCCTTCCTCCGTACAAACTATCCCTCGGGTTCAGCGGGTCCACGAACTGGTAACTTTCCACGAGGCGTTTAAACTCGGGATCGGTTTTCATACGGTGATCGTACTCGTGTTCCCACATTTCCACCACTTGGTATCCTTGCTGTTCCAACTTTAGGCGCCGCTGACAAGTGTCCTGGTACAAGTCTTCCATGGTTCGTTGCAAAAACTGATTTTTAGTGCCACGATCAGGGTAACAGACGGGACATCCGTGAAATAAGCAACCGTTAAACTCGTACACAATCTTGGGGTTTTCTAAGTCCCAGCCATCGACCGAATACGTTCCGATGGTCTTTTCGCCCCCTCCGTTGCGGGCATGCTGAATCCACTTGTCTTCCTTGTCGCACAAGTAATGTAACCAACGTAGGGCTTTGACCGAGTATTGACGTTTGACAAAGTGGGTCGTTTGAGGACTGATGACAGCCACGGTTTTTTCAGGCATGAATCGTTGTCGATACACTAAGGAACACGCTTTGGCAATGGTGCAAGCTTCTTTCAAAGGATCGACCCCTCCGTGTTCCATGAACAGTTCTCGAAATTTTCCACAGCAACGCCGTAAAATGTCCACGTCGGAACGACAATACTTTAGCATTTCTTCCTGAAAGTCGAAAGGGTCCGAGGCGTGAGCCTGGTACCAAGCGTAGAAAGCTTTTCGTTGTTCGGTACGCATGTTGTCGGGGTCGTAATAGTGAGCCTCAGGTAAATGGGGTAGAACGGCGTGTTGATTGGCTTCCGTATTGAAAAAGTGTGGAAAGTACCCTTTAGCCATTTCTGTCATTCCAAACGTTTTAGGCATTCGACTCAAAGGCATGGCCAAATAGCTCATCGAATCTTTAAACTGCACTTGTCCCACTTGCATGAAAATGATTTTGGCTCCGTTCAAAGTCACTTTAGGACGTTCGGTGCCTTGTTCCGTATAGTACCTCAAAAGAAACTGTCCATCGTATCCGGAGAAATTGTGAGCCATCACCGTGGCATGACGATGACAATCTCCATAACGTTCGATGTCCTCTTGGCTCCACGTCTTGTCGACGGGGTCTAAGACCCATTGGGCAAAATCGGCTAACGTGTTGGGTCCCCGAAAGATTTTTTCACGCCCTCCGGGTATCTTGCTGCAGTGAGGGCAATGACTGAAGATAGGTTCTTGAATGCACTTCTCGCACGCTCGATGAGCCACGCAGAAATTAGGAATGTGAATGCCGGTCTCTTGCATGCATTCGAAATCGAAAAAGAGGAAATTGCCTTTCTTCTTGTGACCGTCCTCTTTCTCTGGTGGGGGTTGGTATTTTTGCACGTAACATTGGTGTTCCAAGTCCACGATGTGGTGACAAATGTGACATTTTTTCTTTCCTGAACATACGTGTGCCTTGGTATTATTGGTACGTATGACTTGTTCACACGTAGAGCACAATCTCAGCAGTTGACAAGCACATTTCTTCTGTGAACCTTGCGTCTTCAGATGTTGTTGGTAACAGGTAGGGCTGACAAACGTGCGCAGACAAGTGGAACAAGGCACTGGTTCTTCGCTCAGACAGGGTGAAGAGGCCAAACATCCTGTGCATTTCGATCCACAATGTTTGTGTTGCTCTCGATTGTTATAACCATGGTCACATTTCTCACAGTAATAACTGTATTTAAGGAATCCGGTGATACTGGTAATGGTATCGAAATGTTCATCGTGATGATAAAGGTGAATGTATTTTCCGTCCTTAAAGTCTTGGCCTCGAAACAACAGAGGTCCGCGCACTTCTTGAGGGTGCACTTTCAAGGTGTATCGTGGAGCTAGGGCATCTTGCAATTTTTGCATCTCAGGAATACCACAGGGTGTGTCTTTGGACAGGCCGGCTTGTCGTAACAGGAGTTCTGCTTCGCTTCGTTGTTTGGCTCGATAGGAACGTTGAATAGTGTTCCAGGTTCTTTTCCATTCTACCGTGTCGTTCTTGTTGGCATAGGTTCGTCCCACCACGATGGCACGGGCTAAACACATCTGGTCATGAGGATTGTGAATTTGGACAAGGCTACGCTTAATGCTGCGAAGGTCGTTCACCAATAACATCTTTTTGCGTCCAGTCCCTTGAGGAGGAGAGACGTGGGTCATGTCCAATGTGGCTTTTCCATCGGTGATGTCAAACTGGTCATTAGATTGTTGCACGTGTTGAATCTTGTCCATGACTTTGGAAGCGGTCAATTCTGCAGGGGTGCTAAACTCGATCCAAACAGGGGATTTCAAACCGTCGTGTTGTATGGAAAGTCTCAAGCGATCGTCTTCTTTGGGTTGACATTGTTGCTTGAGTGCAGTGAGCAAAGAATCCCACACCTCAGTGATGAACACTTCTGCTTTCTCTAACGGCACTTCAGCCTTGAAATCTTTAAACTTCACCGTGTATTTGTAAGCCGTGGTTCTAAATTTTCTAGAGGAGCGCTTTTCCGTCTCTCGAATGGAATAGTATTTTTCAGGGTTGACTAAGGGTGGTGAACTTGTTTTAGAGGGTTCTGATTCTGGTTCACTCATGTCCTCTTCAAAATCACTGGCATGAATTTGTGCCAAGATTTCAGCCCTGGTACGAGGCGATAGATCACGTTTCTGCCTCTTACTTTCTTCTTTCTTCTCGAATGAATGGGATCGTTTCATCTTGAAAGCAAAAAGTCAAATGACTCAAGTTCAAACACCATAAACTACTTTATAGTCATAGCAGACCAGCGTATATAAAAGGGTGTGTGTCTTGTCCTTTCACTATTCATTTCACTCTCAAGCCGAGCACAACGATGGAAGAGACTGACCAGATGGAACGTTTCGTCAGAGCTTTGCGAGGGGTCATTAGAAAATTCTCTTCAGACCAGCCTACGGACTACTCTCCTTCCTTTAGAGATAAAAGTCAAGATACTTGCTATATCTGTCAGAAGAAAGGGCATTGGTCTTCAGAGTGTCCAGACCGTCAAAAAAGAACAAAAACAGGGACTAAAAAAGACAAAAGTCAAGATACCTGTTATTATTGTAAAGAAAAAGGACATTGGTCTCCAGATTGCCCAAAAAAGAAACAAGAGGAATCAGAAGAAAAGAGGGATTCTTCAGAAGAAGAGAGGGGTTCTTCAGAGGAAGAGAGGGATTCTTCAGAGGAAGAAAGCAGACAGGTGAAGAAAAAGAAACAGGAGAAGAAAAGAAGAAGGGAAGAAAGTGAGGAGGAAGAAGAGCAAAAGAGTGTGACAGTGAAGAAATTCAAAAAACAGAGAGACTAAACAAGGAGACAGAAGAAGTCAATGAACTTTTAATTAAAGTGTTGTGTTGAGAATTGTGAATTGGATTGTAAAAAATGGAGAAAAGAATAAATGAATGATATAAGGTAAGAGTCTTTGAGTTTTGATTTTAAAATAAGAAGCTACACTCACGCACTCATACACAAACACGTACTATAGGGGTAAAATGGGTGGGGTTTTTTTGAGTTATTGGCAAATTGAAATTGTATTTCTTTTCGAGAAATGTGGGTGGCCCTGAAAAGGGCCTTTTTCTTTATGGTGCAGGGGTGAGTTTAAGCAATCAATTTTAACTGCCTTATGCCTTTGCCACGGCCAAGGCCTACTTCTGAACTGCGTAATGCTGATGATTGGGTTGAAATCATTAAGGGTGGTACGGTAGGCTTAGTCACAGGGTTGACGTGTTTAGCTCGGGAAGGTCGTATTCTCTTCGGTCGTGATAATGAAGTCTGATACATTTGTTTCAGACTTCTTAACTCCGCTAAAATGTCCAACAGTACCGTGACCGTTTGATTTTCACCCTCTTGTTTCTTTGCTGCTACTACTTCTTCTTCTTGCTGTTGCTGCTGTTGTTTTTTTCTTACCTCTTCTTCTTGTTGCTGTTGCTGTAGGAGAAAAGCCTGTTCCGCTTCCTTTTGTCGTTGTATAAATTTCTCCAATTCTTCTTTTTGTCTCTGTCTAAAATTTTCCACTTGCGGTAAT